>JACEFO010001598.1:0-27047 GCA_015342445.1 Digitaria exilis
ACGCCGTTCCACGTGTCGGTCCGCCCCGTGGCCGCCACGAAGTACTTGCCGTTGGCCGGGACCACCTTGCCGTCGTCGAGCGAGTCGTGCAGCTCGATCTTGGCACCCGTTTAGCTGACCAGTGTCGAGCCCGTCGTCGAACTCCGGTTCAGTGATGAGTTGTCGTCTCCGGCGCCGTCGGCCGACGCCGATCTCAAGCCCGCGCGTCGCCGCCGATCGCCATTATGCAGTCACTTGACTAGGCAGGATTAAGATCGACCGGCCTGGCGATTACATGTGCTCAGATCGTCGGTTAATGAATCGAGCCTGGATAATCTTTGCGATGAGTTCATTGTGAAAGAACTGGGCATGTATATATAGATCGTCGTGGTCCAACTCAAAGACGCAGACAAGACATGGAGATCGACGACACAACCATCGAGGAATGTGGCTGGGATTGCAAGCTACGCAGCGGAGAAATTCTCGAACAATGGGTTTCGTTTCACCTTGACGAACACTTGATCTTGCCTCGTGCCTCGATCGGCTTATACGGATCCATAAACGATTATTGCCTTGGCCGGATGGTGTTGCGTTCAGCTTAGGGGTTGAATCACCCGGCGGGGTCGTTTTTAATGGATCGGATATAATCCATCTGCCATGATTCCATCCCCAGTCTTGCACCGCAATATACGGCTCTCCTCTCCCAAGCACCTGCTCGCTCTTTTCGCCGGAAATATTAATGCTCCGTGTGGATGCATGGACGGACGGAAGCTCTGGCTCTGGAGGAGTTGGAGTTGGAAGTTGGAGTGAAGGGAGGGACGGCCAAGATGAGCACACTGGCGTTTCATGGGCTCGACTGATCGAGTGCCTCTTTTAATTCTTTTTAATTGAAGCAAGGAAAACAACATGGGGTGGATTAGATTGCGTCGGACAAATCGGGATGTAAGAGCGGGGAGATGACGGCAAGTCTGCTTCGCATGCGGAGAGCGGCGGTCGTATACTAAGACTGGATATCCGGCCGGCGGTTGGGACGTCGCCGTCGCTGGGGAGACGGAGGAGGATCGCCGGGCTGCCATTGGCTTGCTGGGGCATGGGAGCTTACTATAAACGGGAGACGTGGCTTGCTGACACAGTTTATGTGTCGTCAACAGTAGTGGGTGTGGGTGTGGGTGTGTGCAGAACGTGTCTCTCCCGTCTGTCGTCGTGCAAACAGAAATTAAGAAGACCAAAAGTTATTTTTTTCTTTTAGAGAAAAAAGAAGAAGTTAGGATGGTACCACCCGGCCCATCCCACAGAAGGATGAGCTCAACGGGAAGTGGGCTGACAGGTACAAAGCCCAACAGAGCGATTTTTTTCATGCTTCTGCTTTTTCGGTCCACGGATATTTTTTTGTACAGTCAGTAATGAGGCCCCATATAAAATTTTAGCAGTCAATACAGCTTTTTATTTCGTATAAGATTTTAATCAGATAATATCTGATAGTAAGTTCTCCGAATAAAATCTTAGGGTGTATTTAGATTGGGTAAGATTCCCCGAAAATACACTGTTCACTAAAAATACAACCGTAGATGAATAGTGTTCTGTGAGTGAAAGAGATGGAATGAATAGAGAAATGTTGGATGAATAGTGTGTTTTTTTGGAATCTTTTAGAACTAAACACAACCTTATACGAAATCTTACTCTAGACTTAAATCAAATCACGCCTTTAATCTTTGCGTGCCTTCTTCATAAAATGTCTGAAAAAAAAGAAGCTTGTCTCTGGAGATGGTGCCCTGGTCTGCCTATCAGATAAAAACGAGCCATGTGCTTTCATAAGGCAGTGATGAACGGAGGATATCGACATACCCGTGACGCATACTACTAGTAATAACGTACAGCCATACAGGAGACAGGGTACATGTACACCGAAAGCGAGCTCAGCTGACAAAAGGGGGAAAGCTCGAAGCAAAGCCTGACGAGTCAGCTCTCACCAGCTCTGTTTCTTACCACCTGTCCTCTTCCTGCGCGAATCCGACGACCCAGCCTCGCGCTATCGCCTACACGGCCGCTCGCATAAAACGCCCGCACGCGCATGGCCATCTGAACTCCGAAGGCGACTCCATCTGGTCGCCAACTTTTGCCTTTCTTCTCCATCATCGCCTCCTCCCATAGTCCAATTCCTTCTCCACTAGCCTTTTTCGCTCGTCACCTCCTTCGGCAACAGATGGGCCATCTTTTCCTGCTCCTGCTAGCTCTCCTCCTCACTGCTTCCGCGCACGCTTCCACCCATGGCCATGACAAACCTGCTTTCACTGAGGTCAGTGGTAATCAACACAGTTACAGTTACAGCGTGCTTATTAATCAGGCTATAGTTGTGGCATAAGCTTCTGCATTTTACTGATGTGAAAATCTCTTCTTTGATCTACATTTTTGTAGGACAAGAGCATTGCAGGCATCATAGGCGTGATCGGGTCGAGGCCGCCGAGCTGCGCGGGAGGTGCAGGTCTTGTGGCCACTGCGAGGCGGTGCAGGTGCCCATTTCTCCGCAGGAGCTTCAGAAGAGGAAGAAGAAGCTCGGCCATGGCAGTCGTGCTGCTGCTACCACCGGTGGAAGAGCGAGGCCGGCCTCCTACGACGACCACTCCAACTACAAGCCGCTGAGCTGGAGATGCAAGTGTGGGCGGCACATCTTGGACCCGTGAATTACTCTGCCCTCCATTGTTAGAAGGGAAAGCAATCGGGTAATCTTGTGGATAGAATATGCAATAGTATAGGGTCTCCCGGAGTTGGTGGTAAGCAATGTGTGCTCCACTTCCTCGTATGATCGAGGCGTTCCTCCCTTTTGCAACGCTGCAGTGATTAGCGGTGATCACCGGTGAGATGAAATCGCGTGCTCACCTCCCGTCTGTAATGGCTGGTGGTTGACTGTTTGTTGTTCTTGGTAAAATTAGACCGAGTAAATGCGTCGTCAGCTGCAGTGATGCAGGATTTGAGCAGTATGAGATTGTTTTTTGCTGTCAGTAGAGGTACAATGCAGCCTACTGATTCGGTCTAGCTGAGTTATCCTAGCTGAGTTTCAGTTTTTTGTCTATCTTTGATCTCACCGACAGAGTGTAGCCCTTTGGGTGTTCTTCATTACTCCATTGGTCAAGTTCAACAAGCTCGAGTTGCAGTAATCACTGTGCTAGAGTATAGGGAGACAGGATTAGGCCTGTCCTTGTTCTTTTATATTCAGAAAAAAAACACGGAACACGCCAAGGCCCGCATGATTTGTCCCGTCCAATCGAAAGCACTGCAGAGAAGCGGCTCAGCTGATCGATCAGCTTCAACTCGGCCTCTCACAAGTCACAACAAAACCAAAATGAGCAAACACTGCAATCTGCAAAGCACTGTTGCTCACACAGGCTCACAGCTGCAGCTGCCGCTCAAATGATCACAGAGCCCCATGGCATCCAGCGCGAGCATGGTGCAGACCAGAGGATGCAGTGCGAGCAAAACAAGCTGCGGCAGCCAGCGGCTAGCTGTCCGTTGATCCGAAAGCTGCGACGCGATTCCTTTCTTGCAAAGTCGGGCACGAGACTGTTTCAAAAAAAAAAAAGTCGGGCACGAGACGTATAGATAGCACAGGGGCGGCAGTGAGGTTGCTCCAAATGGAATGCTGGAAAGGCCTTTTGCCTCTCACTGTGCCGTGACGCATCGTAGCAAGAGGTAGAGCGCCTGCACTGCAGCTTTCGTGAGCGTTCCGATCCGAGCTCCCCAAATGCCGCGGTAGCCTCCAGTGCGCGCGCATCAAAGTACGCGCACTGCGGTGCGACAGGAGCTTTTGCCAGCACCAGCAGCTTGCCTCTTTCCAATGAACGGGCCTCGCCGTCCAGTCGAGTCCTGCAAAAGCTTGGAAATTTCACTTCCATCTGTCCGCTCTCAAAGAGCTGGTTTGTCCTAATCGTAGAACCAAACCTCGATTACTTGAGATTGACAGGCTTGTCGAAATCCGGAAGAGCAAAATAAAGCCCTACAGAAGAGTGCGAGGTCCGTGTCGCGCGTAGCTTGAACATGGCGTTTGCGATCACTTGTCTCGTGTGGCGGACTACTCCTAAATTAATCCAACTTAAGTGCACCAGGGACCACCGTGAGGCATCCGTACACTTAAATAGGATTAAGCTGGAGCACCGTCGAGTCTAGCTCGATTTCACCACGTACTTTCGATCGAAACAACACGCCCGCACGACGGCGAGTCCCAGAGATTACAACATTCCATTGTCCAAATTTAAAAATTAGTCTTTAAAACAGATTATTACAAAAACCGAGTTTGAAAGACGTAAATAAAGTCTTCAGAGTTCTAAGCAGCGGAAAAAATAAACGTTGATCTAATACGACGATACAAGTAACATCAGGGTGAAGCCATTCCTGACGCTACTCCCCACGATCCTCACCCGAAGATGGCTCCCAAGAGACCATCCATCCGGGAGGAAGCTGACTCGGCCAAGTAATAGCACTGACAGACTCAACAAAAGCATCACCTGCAAAACAATTTGAGCCACAAGCAAGGCTGAGTATACTAATACTCAACAAGTCTTACCCGTCAGGTGATATCTACTTCACCAACCTCTAGACATGCAAGGCCTTTTTGGTTGAGGGGTTTATTTTGCTAAAAGCGCTAAGAAGGGATCCTTATTTTCAATATTTTAGCATCCAAATTATAGTATATTATTTATTCTAGGTAAGCATCCTGTCTAAGCAATCAAGTAGTGCAATACATTTAGATACAATCATCACATTTATCAAACTCAATTTTCACTTATTACTCAATGCAGCCGAGCGGTCAAGCAGTCTCATTAACCGCGAGAAGCGGACAGTTCGAACCGAATTTCACTACCTGGCCAGGGAAAAACCCAACACACACGGATAATATTGGCCACAAAGGCACAATGACTATCCAACAATTCCCATCAATCCACAATTCGGAAACCGGGGCCGACTCCTTAGGATACACGGTTATCGGATACTCGCGGACACATGCCGGCCGATCTCACGCATGTAACCACATGTGTACAGCAAGGGAAATAAATTTCCAAGGAAGTAAGCAAGGCGGCCCTAGCTGCTTCAATCTGGTACAAAGCTTACCGATTCCCATAGGTCGGTATGTGTGTGGTACGTTCAAAAACTTGACACACTGAACCACACGTTTCGGCCTTAAAGATTTTCCATATACGGACGGGAGAATCTACACATACCATCCCACCCGTAAATCCTCATAATTCCAACATAAAGAAAAGACATTCAACTCCTATATCTCGCGAGTGACAGAAAATTCACTCGACTTGTAACGGGTCCTTAAAGCATAGCAACTAGCGAACCTATCATACTAGTATAAAATAACATAGGTAAATAAGAGTCATGCATCTAGGTTTTCATTCAACTCCTAAAAACATAAATGCACAAACATAATCAATAAATTGCAAAGAGTTATAAACTTGGGTTATGCTCCGGGGCTTGCCTTCTGGCTCAACTCTAGTGTCTGCCTCGTGAGAAGGTGCTTGCTCTACAACGATGGTGTTCAGTTCTCCTTCCTGTGTGTCCTCGTCAACGTCCGGCACCAACTTGTAGTTTCCGTCAGCAATTTGCTCTTCTACACGTGATGCAACAACATGATGTTTTAAATTGTTAAACTCTTTTTCTTCAAAGATAAATACAGGTACTTGAGTGGCCATATTCACCTAGACAAGATTATTTACTTTTAGTTTCTTCAAAAAGAACAAGTGACTTGTATGTTATTCTTTCTCTTTTCTTTCGATGGTGATTGTGTACATATATAACATTTTTAAGTTTATATCTTCATTTCAGAAACTCAGAATATTTTATTTATTTATTGGCAACAGAGAATTTATTTATTTAAACTAGAACTTATATTACTCCTATTTAGGCAATTTATTTGCTTAGAAACGAAATTAATTCCTAGAAAAAAAAATACTCAGAAAAATAAAGTGAACTATTTACAGGAGCATAAAGAAGTAAAGATTAGCTCATTGGTTTAGTGGGTACAAAAGTTTAAAGGGTAAACGTGGCTTAAACAAATGATACTCTAATTTCAACCCCTAATTTAATTTAACATGTTAACAAAGCTTAAAAGGTGGTTTGATATTTTTCTTGGATGGTTTATCACATGTATACACTGCAGCTCTGAGTTGGTGAATTTTTATTGCATATATTAATTATTAAAATTCGAGCAATATTTCGGCAGGGATAAACTAAATAAATTAAAAATGGAGCTAGAAAATAGAACTCAGTGCGATTTTGATACAGCAGAGCCACTATGACAAGAGTAACAAACATATCCAAAAATCACACATTCATAGGAGCAATGGTTTAGGAGTTATGCACAAAAAGTTCATTTTCCAAACTTTGATTTTTATAGGCTAAACTAAGCATCAAAAGCATGCACATGCTATAAGTGGAACCTAGAAATACATTCTCAGGATTCCAAAGAATTTTAGTTTGCATTTTTCTGTATTTTCTACGATTTTTAACCGATTTCAAAGTTTCCTGTTTTCAGCCCTAGGTTTAAGATACGTTTTACAGCCCCGGCCCTCGGAAGTTTTAAAATCCTCGCGAAAACCTCGGTTTTTTCGAAAGAACCTGGATCTTTGGGGAAGATGAAAACGGGTCCTTGGCGGCGACGGCGGCGTCGATTCCGGCTAAACGCCGGCGAACTCCGGCCGCGACCAAGGGGTGGGAAATGAACGAGGGCTCACCGCGAACCGATTGGGGTAGGTCTCGGGGTCTGGAGAGGCTCGGAGAGCGGGGGTCTCGGACGGCGACGGGCGGCGGAGCTCTCGCCTCGGCTCCGACTCCGGCGAGCTCGAGCGGTGAAAGAGACCGGTGGAAGGCTTCGACGAGCACCAATGAGAGTGGGAAGGTAGTCGAGGATGGGTTGACGCAGTGGAGGAGCGGAGAGACGGCTCCGACGTGCGGCGCCCGGTGAAAGCTCCGGCGAGCGATTCCGGCGCGCGAGGAGGGGAAAGGGCTGCTTATAGGGGCTGGGGAGGTTTGTGGGGATGGTTTGAACGCTCGGAAGCTTGCGGAGGGGGCTGGGCTAGAGCGGAGCGAGGGTGTTGCCGTGGCGCGGCGATTTCCCGGTCGCCGAGCTCACTGCGGCTCCGCAGCGAGTTCAAACGGGGAGAGGGCGACCGAGCGATGGAATGGCAGTCTCAGGGCTACCTGAAGATCGCGTGGGAGGTGCAGTGGCTTAGGGAGATGAGCTGGCGCGACGGTGGGGCTGGCGGTGGCGCGTGCGGCAAGAAATCGGAGGCGCGGCGGAGAGGAGAGAGAGGAGTACGGCGCGGGGAAGGAATTGGTCGGGCTCGGGGTCAAAACCAGGTGCGTCGACCATGGTTTGTCGCGGCGGATTTGGGGATTTCAGACCCCGCGCGCCGCGTGGCGGCTCGGCCCTGACGGCGGTCGGCCCGCGCGCTCTCCGCGGTCGCGCCGGTGGCGAGGCGTCGGCCGGCGTAAGGGAGAAGGAAAATCTCGATTGGATTCGCGGGCCAGCCTCGGGATATGGTCGGACACGTCGCCGAGGAGTTGACGGCGCTGCTTGCCCACGCGTGGCTGGGGCGCCGGCGACGACTCGACGAACGGAGCGCGAACGCCGCGCTCCGGAGCCCGTTGGGCAGTGCGTGGCCACCCCGTTGACACGTGTTTATCTCCCGCAAAGTTGAACTGCACAAAATTTTCTCCAACACCAAAAGTTGGTAGAGGGCAGTCCCAAAGTTTCTAATGGCAAGGTTTGACATAGGAAAACTGGGAATGGTAGGGCGGTGACACGAGTGAAAGTTGGTGTTGTCACTGGGTCGGATCTGGACAGAAAAGAGGTTTTTGGGGTTCTTCCGGTCAAAATTTGCTAACACCCCCACAAAGGCATATACTGGCTATAAAATTTGTGACAACCTTTATTTTGGAAATTTTAGTTATGTTGTGGGATTTGAGAGTAACTTGATAGTTTTCAGAACCAGCAGAGAAAATTGTGTTTTAAAATTTAAATTGCTGAGAATTGTTTTGGTTTTTAAACAATGTTCCCTTCACTTTTTGGCAAAACTCTGAATTAGAAACTTTGTTTGGTTACACTTGGTACTCAAACTTTCATATTAACAAATTTTTTGAGTTTTAATGGAATATCTTGGTCCTAGGAGTAAAACCAATTTGGTTTGTTTTGGATTAAATAAACTTTAATTCAAAATTTTTGAATTCGTTCCTTTGCTTTGCCTTCTCTTTATCCAATTTAAACGTTGTTTAACATGTAATCATTAGGGATGTTACAAACCTACCCCCCTTAAAAAGAATCTCGTCCCGAGATTCGAAAATGTTAGGAGAGTTGTGAGTTCGATGGTACCTTGGTTTGTAGAAAGAAAGCCAGGAAAATTCTTATTTAGATAAGCCTCAGTTTCCCATGTGGCTTCATCTTCAGTCTGGCGACTCCACTGTACTTTATACATTTTTAGCCCTTGTTTTCTTGTTTTTCTTTCCTTGGTGTCAAGAATTTTGATTGGATGGTCATCATAGGAAAGATCCGGTTCAATGGATATTTCATCTTGATCAATGACTTCGGTAGGAACCCGAACACATTTCCTTAGGTGGGAGACGTGGAAAACATTGTGTATAGCCGAAAGTTTTTCTGGAAGTTGGACACGGTAGGCAACTGGTCCACATTTTTCAATGATTTCATAGGGTCCAATATAGCGTGGTGCTAACTTCCCCTTGATCCCAAACCTTTGCACTCCTTTGGTAGGTGACACCCGAAGGTAAACGTGATCACCTATTTCAAAATGCAGAGGTTTCTTCCTTTGATCATAATAACTCTTTTGCCGGGATTGAGCGGTCTGAAGGTTTTTCCGAATTATTCTAACCTTTTCTTCCGCTTCCCTCACAAGATCGGGGCCATAAAAATATCGCTCACCCGCTTGAGACCAGCATAAAGGAGTTCGGCATCTCCTCCCATACAGGGCTTCAAATGGTGCCATTTTTAGACTTGCTTGATAGCTATTATTATAGGAGAATTCAGCTAGAGACAGACATTTGTCCCATCTCTTCCCATAATGAATAACACAAGCTCGGAGCATGTCCTCAAGAATTTGGTTTACCCTTTCCGTTTGCCCATCGGTTTGAGGGTGATATGCTGAGCTACGGATCAGCTTGGTACCAAGGGATTCTTGCAATTTTTCCCAAAATCGTGCCATAAATTGAGTTCCACGGTCAGAGATTATGGTTTTGGGAACCCCGTGGAGACAAACAATGCGATCCAAATAAATTTCAGCATATTTTTGAGCTCTATAGTCCACCTTGACAGGAATGAAATGTGCAGTTTTAGTGAGTCGGTCAACAATAACCCAAATAGAGTCATATCCTTGCGACGTTTTGGGAAGGCCAACAATAAAGTCCATGCTTATATCTTCCCATTTCCAGGAGGGTATTGGTAGCGGTTGAAGAGTCCCCGCTGCCTTTAAGTGACTTGCTTTAACCCTCTGACAGGTGTCACATTCCGACACATATTTTGCAATTTCAATTTTCATTTTGGTCCACCAAAAATTTTGCTTTAGATCTTGATACATTTTATTGCTACCAGGATGAATAGAAAATTTAGAAAGGTGAGCTTCATCTAAAATTTTCTTCCGAAGTTCTGGATTGTTGGGTACAACTAGTCGATTCCCGAACCATACAACACCTTGGTCATCTTGACGGAAACATTTATATTTTTCCTTGCCTTTGGCAATTTTTCTTTTGAGGATTTTGACACGGGTATCATCCATTTGGGCCGAGACAATTTGATCGTGCAGGGTAGGCTCTATGGCAATGTGATTTAAGTATCCATGTGGTACAATTTCTAAATTCAGCTTTGCCATCTCGTGGCATAAAGTATTAGTATAGCATTCAATGGAAAGGCAATGACATTGAGCCTTGCGGCTTAAGGCGTCCGCAACCACGTTAGCCTTGCCGGGATGATAGTGCACTTCTAAATCATATTCTGTTGCCAATTCTAACCATCTTCTTTGTCGCATGTTCAAATGGGCTTGAGTGAATATATATTTAAGACTCTTGTGGTCAGTATAGATTTTGCAAGGAACTCCCATGAGATAATGTCTCCATATTTTGAGTGCATGAATGACGGCTGCCAATTCAAGGTCGTGAGTCGGGTAATTCAGCTCATGGGGACGAAGTGCTCGTGAAGCATAAGCGATGACCCGATTTTCTTGCATAAGTACACAACCCAGGCCCGTGCCAGAAGCGTCACAATAAACATCATATGGCTTGGAACTATCGGGTTGTGCCAGAACTGGAGCTGAAGTTAAATGCTTCCGCAAAGTGTGAAAAGCTTCATCACACTTTTCACTCCAATTAAATTTTGTACCCTTTTTCAATAATTCCGTCATCGGTTTAGCAATTCTGGAGAAATCCGGGATAAAACGACGGTAGTAACCAGCCAACCCAAGAAAACTCCTTATCTCATGCGCGGAGGTGGGTGGCTTCCAGTCCATGACTTGCTGCACTTTGGTTGGATCGACAGCGATGCCATCTTTTGAGACAGTGTGCCCCAAAAATTTTACACTATCCAACCAAAATTCACATTTAGAGAATTTGGCATAGAGTTGGTGATCTCTTAGGCGTTGGAGAACAATTCGAAGATGTTCGGCATGTTCTTCTTCATTCTTGGAGTACACAAGAATATCATCAATGAATACCACCACATATTTATCGAGCTCGGGCATGAATACCGAATTCATAAGATACATGAAGTAGGCAGGAGCATTTGTGAGCCCAAAAGACATGACCAGATATTCATATAACCCATACCGGGTAGAGAAGGCGGTCTTCGGAATATCACAAGGTCGAATCTTGATTTGATGATAGCCTGAGCGAAGGTCAATTTTGGAGAATACCTTTGCTCCAGCCAATTGATCAAAAAGGACATCGATGCGGGGCAGAGGATATTTATTTTTAATTGTCACCGCATTGAGGGGACGGTAATCAACACACAACCTCAACGTGTGATCCTTCTTTTCTACGAAAAGAGCTGAGCAGCCCCACGGTGAAGTGCTAGGCCGAATAAAACCCTTGTCAAGAAGTTCTTGAAGTTGTATTTTTAATTCCGCCAATTCTTTGGGTGGCATTCTATAGGGTCTTTTTGAGATAGGGGCAGTGCCCGGTTGAAGCTCAATTGCAAATTCAATATCTCTATCCGGTGGCATCCCAGGTAAGTCATCCGGAAATACATCGGCATACTCACATACCACTGGAATATCTTCAAGCCGAGGCTCTACCATTGAGAGAGCACAGGAATTGATATACCTTGGTTGTGGCAAATAGATTGTGCTGACCCCATGTGTTGGTGAATTAATATCCACAGCCCTTTCTGAAACATCTAATAATACTTTGTGTGCAGTCATCCAATTGGTCCCCAGAACAATATCAATTTCTTCCAAACCCAAGAGAATTAAATTGGTGTGAAAAATTTTACTACCCAATTTGATTGGCACTCTACGGGTAACTTGATTTGATGCAATTTTACCACCGGCGGTTACTATCATGTATGGTGATTTGGTATGACAAAAGTTCAACCCACATCTTACACTAAATCTTGGACTTATAAAACTATGAGTTGCACCCGAATCAAATAATATAACCGCAGGTTGGTTGTGAACAAGAAAGGTACCCGTCATAACTGGAGCTCCCTCAGGCAGGTCGACTAGAGTGGTAAAGTTGAGCCTCCCTTGCCTGACTTGAACTCGGGGTTGTTTGCCCTTGTTCTGTTGATTGGGTTGCTTGCTCTGTGGACAATCTTTGATGAAGTGTTTGTTGCTGCACACATTTATAGCAATTATAGCCACTTCCGGGGCGAGGTGGTTGCTGTGTATTTTGTCCCGAAGTCTGCTGCTGTTGAGACTGTGGAAAACGAGGAGCATTCTGCTGTGGTGCCCGGACCACCCATTTTCCACCTTGAGGTGCCCTCTGTTGCCCCTGAGGTGCCACTGGGGGAACAAGACGGAACCTCTGTGGCTGCCCACCAGAAAGGGGAGCAGGAGCCTTCCTCTTTTTGTCAGCCTTGTGAGCCAGGTTAGCATCCTCCTGGGCAATAGCAATGTTCACAAGGTCACCATAGGTAGCAACCCTGGTGGTTGTCAATTGTGCCTTAAGCTTGGTGTTGAGACCACGACGGAATCTCTCCATCTTTTTAGCATCCGTGTCAGCGTGATGATCCGCATATGGACACAGACTATTGAAGGCTTGAGCGTACTGCATAACAGAGCGAGTACCTTGAGTCAAAGCCAAGAACTCATTTAACTTCCGCTCCACAAGGCCCTCAGGGATATGATGTTTCTTGAATGCATTTTTAAATTCATCCCAATCCACCTGATGACCTTGAGGAACTAATGCCAGGTAATTTTCCCACCATAAGAGTGCTGCGCCGCGAAGTTGTTGTGCAGCGAAAGTCACTTTACGGGTTGCAGTACAAGGTGCAGAGAGAATGGTGAATTTAGAGTCCATAGCCCGAATCCAAGCATCTGCCTCCAACGGTTCCTCCGCCCTTGAGAATAAAGGTGGATGCGTGCCCAAGAAATCCTCATAGCGGGCGGCTTGTGGCTGACGGTCTTGCTGGCCCTCTTGGTGTTGTTGTTGTTGCCGCAATTGTTGCTGCATCAACTGCTGCTGCTGCTGAAGATTTCTGAGAATCTCAGTCTGTGTTGCATACAACTGCTGCCAATTCGGGACTTCAGGTGGTGGTGGTGGTGGTGGGTCTTGGGAATCGTGACCCTCAAGACCGCCACTACGAGTGCGGCGATTCGATGCCATCTGCATTCAACGAACCTTCATATTAGCCCCATATCTCATAAGCTTGCTAGAATGAAATACAACAAGATAGGACATGGGCGTTATAAAGAAGTTCAACACTGCAGAAAAATGCACTTTGACAATAACAGTTTTGAGAGAAAAATCATATCCCCAAACCCAACCGAGTTAGAGGCTCAAACTTTGGTGAGTAGTTAGGAAATTTTTCCCCTGAAAACTTTCTTATTAAGCTCGAGGCCGAAAACCCAGGGCAACAAGGTCGAAAAACGCATTTTCTCAGTTTCTGTCCTGGCTGTTTTTCAGGTGGCCGCGAGTTAAAGTTTTTAGCATAGCTTGAAATTTACTGATCTAGTAGGCTTGAAACGTGGTGTGAAGCTTACTTTATAACATTACAAACAGTTTATTTGTTCAGCTCACAACCCAGAAATGAAAGGAAACAACGTTAATTAGCAAAGAAGTTCAGCTGCGAAGAGTTTGCAGCAGCACCGAAATATATATTCATCACTTGCTAGAGTTTTCACTAATCATTCAAGTGGCTTCCACCTACTCATCTTTACAAAAGGCAAAACTCAACTTAGTGCTAGCCTATTACATTGCTGTCCAAAAGTAGACTACGCTAAGGAGTACAGCATCCTACTTGCAGCCTATTCCTAGACCAAAGCTAAGACAAGCTCAGTCGCTATCCATAGGAGAACCTGGTGGTGGTACTCCCTCACTGTCAACCTCCATGTCAGTCAACTGAAGAACCTCTGGAGGGTCAATCTCCATAGGCTCCTGAGCCATCTGTAAAGCGTGCAACTCTGCCTGCAAAGCCAAGTTATCCTCCTCCAAGTCATCTATCTCAACGTGGAGATCATGGATCCTTCCTCAGCCTCATCTGCCCTAGTAATTGGGCATTGAGGTTACCCTGAAGATGGGTGATCTGACCCTGCAACTGCTCAACCAAGGTATCCTTGTCCACCAGCTCCACTGACAAGTCAACCACAAAGCTGTCCACGCTCTCTAATCTTAACCACTGAGCGTCTCCAAGCAAACCAGTGTAGGTTGGCCAAGGTCTGACCCATTAAAGTCTGGAGATCAGAATAGGCCTTCATAACCCTGACAGTGAAGTTTAATGGTATCCTGAGGTACATGAGGGTCAGGTAATCAGAGTGAGTCAGCCTGAAACACCCAATCCTGATAGTGCCCATCAAGTGGAGGAAACAGCCCCACTGGATGGTTGCTAACCATCACTGGGTGGTGAGCACAGAAAGAGCCAAGGCACGCCTGCTGCCACTCCTGAGCATCCCTAAGCCTGTGGCACACCACATCAATATCCAATGGAGCCCATTCTGGCCGCTGGGGGTGTGGTAGGAGATGGAGGCGACCCGACAACGAGGAACACCCTGTCTGTGAACTCTTGCCCTGCATAACTGGGCGGTGAAGTGTACCCCTGCAGCGGCTAGCACTTGCCACAGGATCAATGGAAAACCATCGCTGTGGAGGCAATCTGAGTACACCACATCACCTCCAGGTGCTGGGGCATCCATCTGGCAAAGAAAGTTAGAAGTGAGAACTGACGTAAGAAATCAAAACTAGGCAGATTTTGGTATAGTTAGTAAAATATTCATAGACAGAAATCTAGCACTCCAAAAATCACCAAACTTCACAGGATTGATCTTGACATGCTAGAGTATATTTCACTGTTGATCATTCGTCAAATTTCATAGTTAATAAGGTGCAAAAACTCAATTTCTTTCTAACTGTTCTCAGGAATTTCAGTTAAACAGGAAGTTGGTATTTGGTTCATAATTCTAATTATACTAATCCAAAAGCTTGAATTTTGTAACAGCATCATCCCCTTTACCAAATAAACAAGTTTCATATTGAACATTTTTGCAGCAAACATTCAAACTTACTCCAATACACCTTAAACAGAGCTACCCCAAAGAGGACAGATTCTGGTGCTTAATGATTTTTTTTTTTTTTTGACAACTTAATTTTAGAATTATTTAGTAGATTATATGATGCAACAGCGGTGTATACGTCCTCACATCCCACCTTTACCCAATAACTTTGGACATACGGAGTTAGTGCCGGTGGCATGGCATCATAGTCGGCTCTCCTTATATTAACTAGTCGAAAACTTTCTATTCGCTTTTTGACCTAACGGATCGCGGTTAGCGTACCTGCAGAAATTTCATCCAGAGCATTTATATTGAACCTTCCGTGCCAGCACTCACGAAAGCGTCCGCATTCATTAACCACCCTCTATAGTGGTGGCACCCGTACGATTGGTCGCTGTACGGGCAACGTCATAACGTTACCTAGACAACGTATTAACACTTCATACGCTTATGAAATAGCTATTGACTTTGTGCCGCCACCATATTTTCATATGGTGCCGTGGTAACCTACAGCAATCGCCGTACCTTGCGCCCACCATAACTATTCTACATTCATACGCTACCAAAATAGCGTATTGACTATGTGCCGCCACTATATTTTCATATAGTGCCGTGGTACGTTACACCAATCGCCGTACTTGCGCCCACCATTGCAAGAAATAAAAGACCGAATTTAAATGTGCTGGAAGTCCGTCATAATGTAGATAGCCACCTGTCATAACGTAAATCCCTAACCCAATTATAGCTTCACATTCACCTTAATCCTTAACGATCCAACGTCTAAGTGCGAAAGCTAAAGTTGACAATTGTTATCGAAAAGATTGTTTTAAGGTCTGTTGCTCACTCCGGGTTGCATGTCTCGGCTCTGGTACCAACTGTGGCGGACTACTCCTAAATTAATCCAACTTAAGTGCACCAGGGACCACCGTGAGGCATCCGTACACTTAAATAGGATTAAGCTGGAGCACCGTCGAGTCTAGCTCGATTTCACCACGTACTTTCGATCGAAACAACACACGCCCGCACGACGGCGAGTCCCAGAGATTACAACATTCCATTGTCCAAATTTAAAATTTAGTCTTTAAAACAGATTATTACAAACCGAGTTTGAAAGACGTAAATAAAGTCTTCAGAGTTCTAAGCAGCGGAAAAATAAACGTTGATCTAATACGACGATACAAGTAACATCAGGGTGAAGCCATTCCTGACGCTACTCCCCACGATCCTCACCCGAAGATGGCTCCCAAGAGACCATCCATCCGGGAGGAAGCTGACTCGGCCAAGTAATAGCACTGACAGACTCAACAAAAGCATCACCTGCAAAACAATTGAGCCACAAGCAAGGCTGAGTATACTAATACTCAACAAGTCTTACCCGTCAGGTGTTCTACTTCACCAACCTCTAGACATGCAAGGCCTTTTTGGTTGAGGGTTATTTTGCTAAAAGCGCTAAGAAGGGATCCTTATTTTCAATATTTTAGCATCCAAATTATAGTATATTATTTATTCTAGGTAAGCATCCTGTCTAAGCAATCAAGTAGTGCAATACATTTAGATCATCATCACATTTATCAAACTCAATTTCACTTATTAACTCAATGCAGCCGAGCGGTCAAGCAGTCTCATTAACCGGAGAAGCGGACAGTTCGAACCGAATTTCACTACCCTGGCCAGGAAAACCCACAACACACGGATAATATTTGGCCACAAAGGCACAATGACTATCCAACAATTCCCATCAATCACAATTCGGAACCGGGGCCGACTCCCTTAGGAACACGGTTATCGGATACCGCGGACACATGTCGCCCGATCTCACGCATGTAACCACATTGTGTACACAAGGGAATAAATTTCCCAAGGAAGTAAGCAAGGCGGCCCTAGCTGCTTCATCTGGTACACAAGCTTACCGATTCCCATAGGTCGGTATGGTGTGGTACGTTCAAAAACTTGAACACACTGAACCCACTTTCGGCCTAAAGATTTTCCATATACGGACGGGAGAATCTACACATACCATCCCACCCGTAAATCCTCATAATTCCAACATAAAGAAAAGACATTCAACTCCTATATCTCGCGAGTGACAGAAAATTCACTCGACTTGTACGGGTCCTTAAAGCATAGCAACTAGCGAACCTATCATACTAGTAATAAAATAACATAGGTAAATAAGAGTCATGCATCTAGGTTTTCATTCAACTCCTAAAAACATAATGCACAAACATAATCAATAAATTGCAAAGAGTTATAAACTTGGGTTATGCTCCGGGGCTTGCCTTCTGGCTCAACTCTAGTGTCTGCCTCGTGAGAAGGTGCTTGCTCTACAACGATGGTGTTCAGTTCTCCTTCCTGTGTGTCCTCGTCAACGTCCGGCACCAACTTGTAGTTTCCGTCAGCAATTTGCTCTTCTACACGTGATGCAACAACATGATGTTTTAAATTGTTAAACTCTTTCTTCAAAGATAAATACAGTATTGAGTGGCCATATTCACCTAGACAAGATTATTTACTTTTAGTTTCTTCAAAAAGAACAAGTGACTTGTATGTTATTCTTTCTCTTTTCTTTCGATGGTGATTGTGTACATATATAACATTTTTAAGTTTATATCTTCATTTCAGAAACTCAGAATATTTTATTTATTTATTGGCAACAGAGAATTTATTTATTTAAACTAGACTTATATTACTCCTATTTAGGCAATTTATTTGCTTAGAAACGAAATTAATTCCTAAGAAAAAAAATAAATACTCAGAAAAATAAAGTGAACTATTTACAGGGCATAAAGAAGTAAAGATTAGCTATTGGTTTAGTGGGTACAAAAGTTTAAAGGGTAAACGTGGCTTAAACAAATGATACTCTAATTTCAACCCCTAATTTAATTTAACATGTAACAAAGCTTAAAAGGTGGTTTGATATTTTTCTTGGATGGTTTATCACATGTATACACTGCAGCTCTGAGTTGGTGAATTTTTATTGCCATATATTAATTATTAAAATTCGAGCAATATTTCGGCAGGGATAAACTAAATAAATTAAAAATGGAGCTAGAAATAGAACTCAGTGCGATTTGATACAGCAGAGCCACTATGACAAGAGTAACAACATATCCAAAAATCACATTCATAGGAGCAATGGTTTAGGAGTTATGCACAAAAGTTCATTTTCCAACTTTGATTTTTATAGGCTAAACTAAGCATCAAAAGCATGCACATGCTATAAGTGGAACCTAGAATACATTCTCAGGATTCCAAAGAATTTTAGTTTGCATTTTTCTGTATTTTCTACGATTTTTAACCGATTTTCAAAGTTTCCTGTTTTCAGCCCTAGGTTTAAAGATACGTTTTACAGCCCGGCCCTCGAAGTTTAAATCCTCGCGAAAAAGCCCTCGGTTTCTTTCGAAAAGAACCCTGGATCTTTGGGGAAGATGAAAACGGGTCCTTGGCGGCGACGGCGGCGTCGATTCCGGCTAAAACGCCGGCGAACCCGCGCGAACCAAGGGGTGGGAAATGACGAGGGCTCACCGCGAACCGATTGGGGGTAGGTCTCGGGGTCTGGAGAGGCTCGGAGAGGGGTCTCGACGGCGACGGCGGCGGAGCTCCGCCTCGGCTCCGACTCCGGCGAGCTCGAGCGGTGAAAGAGACCGGTGGAAGGCTCGACGAGCACCAGTGGAGAGTGGGGAAGGTAGTCGAGGGATGGGTTGACGCAGTGAGGAGCGGAGAGACGGCTCGACGTGCGGCGCCCGGTGAAAGCTCCGGCGAGCGATTCCGCGCGCGAGGAGGGGAAAGGGCTGCTTATAGGGGCTGGGGAGGTTTGTGGGGATGGTTTGAACGCTCGGAAGCTTGCGGAGGGGGCTGGGCTAGAGCGGAGCGAGGGTGTTGCCGTGGCGCGCGATTTCCCGGTCGCCGAGCTCACTGCGGCTCCCGCAGCGAGTTCAAACGGGAGAGGGCGACCGAGCGATGGAATGGCAGTCTCAGGGCTACCTGAAGATCGCGTGGGAGGTGCAGTGGCTTAGGAGAATGAGCTGGCGCGACGGTGGGGCTGGCGGTGGCGCGTGCGGCAAGAAATCGGAGGCGCGGCGGAGAGGAGAGAGAGGAGTACGGCGCGGGGAAGGAATTGGTCGGGCTCGGGGTCAAAACCAGGTGCGTCGACCATGGTTTGTCGCGGCGGATTTTGGGGATTTCAGACCCCGCGCGCCGCGTGGCGGCTCGGCCCTGACGGCGGTCGGCCCGCGCGCTCTCCGCGGTCGCGCCGGTGGCGAGGCGTCGGCCGGCGTAAGGGAGAAGGAAAATCTCGATTGGATTCGCGGGCCAGCCTCGGGATATGGTCGGACACGTCGCCGAGGAGTTGACGGCGGCTGCTTGCCACGCGGTGGCTGGGCGCCGCGACGACTCGACGGAACGGAGCCGCGAACGCCGCGCTCCGGAGCCCGTTGGGCAGTGCGTGGCCACCCCGTTGACACGTGTTTATCTCCGCAAAGTTGAACTGCACAAAATTTTCTCCAACACAAAAGTTGTAGAGGGCAGTCCAAAGTTTCTAATGGCAAGGTTTGACATAGGAAAACTGGAATGGTTAGGGCGGTGACACGAGGTGAAGTTGGTGTTGTCACTGGGTCGGATCTGGACAGAAAAGAGGGTTTTTGGGGTTCTTCCGGTCAAAATTTGCTAACACCCCCAAAAAGGCATATACTGGCTATAAAATTTGTGACAACCTTTATTTGGAAGATTTTTAAGTTATGTTGTGGATTTGAGAGTAAACTGATAGTTTTCAGAACCAGCAGAGAAAATTGTGTTTTAAAATTTAAATTGCTGAGAATTGTTTTGGTTTTTAAACAATGTTCCCTTCACTTTTTGGCAAAACTCTGAATTAGAAACTTGTTTGGTTACACTTGTACTCAAACTTTCATATTAACAAATTTTTGAGTTTATGGAATATCTTGGTCCTAGGAGTAAAACCAATTTGGTTTGTTTGGATTAAATAAACTTTAATTCAAAAATTTTGAATTCGTTCCTTTGCTTTGCCTTCTCTTTATCCAATTTAAAACGTTGTTTAACATGTAATCATTAGGGATGTTACATGATCTCACCGAGACGTTCGACAACTTACGCAAATGGCGGTGGAAGCTTAATCCCGCCAAGTGTGTTTTCGGCGTTCCATCCGGAAAGCTCCTCGGGTTCATCATCAGTGAACGCGGCATCGAGGCTAATCCAGAGAAGATAGCAACTATCATGAACATGGAGCCGCCGCGCACCGTCAAGGATGTCATGAAGCTTACGGGTTGCATGGCTGCACTCAACCGCTTTATTTCCAAACTGGGGGAACGCGGGACTGAGTTCTTCAAGCTACTCAAGAAGCAAGACAAATTCCAGTGGACTCAGGAAGCTCAAGTCGCCTTCGACAAGCTCAAGTTGTTCCTGACTACACCACCTGTGCTCACTGCACCACTCCCGGGCGAAGATCTCTTGCTCTATATTTCAGCAACCACTAACGTCGTTAGTGTCGCCATTGTTGTTGAACGTAATGAAGAAGGTCATCTTCAGAAGATTCAACGACCTGTGTACTTTGTGAGCGAAGTCCTCTCGGACTCCAAATCAAGGTACCCTCAAGTTCAAAAAATTCTATATGCTGTCTTAGTGACATCCAGGAAATTGCAGCACTACTTCGACACCTACAAGATCATTGTGGTTACTGGATATCCTATTGGCGAAATTCTCCATGATCAAGATGCTACAGGGCGTATCGCCAAGTGGGCTGTCGAGCTCGGAACATACAGCATAGAGTTCCGCTCTCGCACGCCATGAAGTCTCAGGTCCTTACTGACTTCATATCAGAATGGACCGAGCACAATCTTCCAGTCGTCACCACCAAGCCTGAGCATTGGATCATGTACTTCGACGGTTCACTCAAGCTGGAAGGTGGAGGCGCGGGAGTCCTGTTGATTTCACCTCGAGGAGATCAACTCAAGTATGTTCTGCAGATTCAGTTTGTTGTCACCAACAATGCTGCAGAATACGAAGCACTTCTTCACAGATTGAAGATGGCCATTACCCTCAGTATCAAGCGTCTGCTGGTGTATGGGGATTCAATGTTGCTCATCAAACAAGTCAACAAGGACTGGAATCGAAACCATGAAGACATGGATGCGTACTGTGAAGAAGTTCGCAAGTTGGAAAAGCACTTTCTCGGCATCGAATTTCATCATGTCGAGCGAGACTACAATGTCGCTGCAGATGTCCTATCAAAGCTGGGTTCTTCCAGAGCCGAGGTGCCTAGTGGGGTGTTCGTCAATGAACTCTCCAAGCCATCAATTTCTGCAGCGGCAACTTCCGACGATACAACCTCAGTCCCTGTGGTTATGCTCATTGACACCACTTGGAGCGCTCCAATTATAGACTACATCTTGCACGACAGACTCCCTGCCGAGAAGGCAGAAGCTCAGCAAATTCCTCGCCGCAGCAAAGTCCTATATTATAATTAGAGACACATTGTACCGATGAGGTGCACGCTCTGGCGCATTGATGAAATGCGTCTTACAGCAAGAAGGAGTCAACATCTTGGAGGAAATCCACGCGGGCGAATGCGGGCAATCATGCAGCTCCCGCACTATCGTGGGCAAAGCCTTCCGTGCCGGGTTCTACTGGCCTACAGCTCTACACGATGCTGAGGAAATTGTTCGTCACTGCAAGGGTTGTCAATATTTCGCTCATCATTCACATCAGCCTGCGCACAAGATCAAAATGATACCTCCGTCATGGCCGTTCGCATGTTGGGGGCTTGATATGATTGGGAAACTACCCAGGGCGTCGGGTGGATTTGAATACTGTTTTGTCGCCATTGACAAATTCTCAAAGTGGATAGAAGTCTTTCCGGTTGTCAAACCAACCTCTGAGAAAGCAGTCCAATTCCTCCAAGAGTTGATTCTTCGCTTTGGGATACCACACCAAATCATCACGGATTTGGATACTACCTTTACAGGCAACAAGTTCTGGGACTATTGTGAAGATCGCAGCATCGAGGTTCCTATGCCTCTGTTGCTCATCCTCGTGCCAACGGACAAGTTGAACGAGCCAATGGCATGCTCCTCGATGGACTTAAAGCACGCATGGAATGAACCCTGAAGAAAGCAGAAGGCCGGTGGATGAACAAACTCTTTCCAGTTGTCTGGGGCCTACGATCTCAACCCAGTAAAGCTACAGGGCAATCTCCCCTTCTTCCTGATGTATGGATCAGAGGCCGTTCTACCTGTTGACGTCATGCACGGTGCTCCTCGCATTGAGGAATTTCAAGAAGCCATAGCGGACGAACAACGGATGCTGGAGGTTGATACGGCTGAAGAAGTACGACTGGCAGCCCTGTTACACAACGCTGCCTATCTTCAAGGTATTCGTCGATTTCATGACAAGAATGTGCAGACAAGATCATTCCAAATAGGAGACTTGGTGTTACGACGAATCCAGAATACAGTCGGTCATTCCAAGCTTACTTCACCTTGGGATGGTCCATTTATTGTTTCCAAGGTCCTCATGCCAGGCACCTACAGACTTCAAACAGAAGATGGTGTGGATTTACCAAATCCCTGGAACATAGAACACCTACGCAATTTTACGCGTAGTTCCTTCATTACAACAGTGCTTCGGCATCGCAAGAACCAATTGCTTCGGCATCCAGAGTTCTTCCGTAAACATTGCTCCGGCAATACACGAACTGGTTGCTTCGGCATTATATGTTCTTTTGTACCGTTGTTTCGGCAACGAGATATATTTCAATAAAGCTCCCTTTACTGGGTTGTTTATTTTGTCTTCGTGACATCATTCAAACCTTCCGTGTTCTTTCTAGACTCGGAACAGTTTCCTCTCATGCATTCGGAGCCCATAAATGAGGTCTATCCGGGTTCCTTCAGGGCCAAGAACGGATCTGTTCCCTAATTCGCTACTCTGCGACAGTTTCCGCTTTAAGCTGCCGCTCCGTGGGTTTTACTGGGTTCTTGCTTCGGCAAACCATATACATTTTATTCCCAAGTACCTCCCGGGGTACATTCTAAAAGATAGCTAATGCTATAAGAAATCTTCCTGGGTTCCTTCGGGTCCTTAACAGGGCTGCTTTCGACAGTTAAAATCTACGCAACGTACATTTTAACTAAGTCCTGGTCATTGACACAGAGACAACCCAGGAATTCTTCGAGATTCTTGGTTCGTCTTCAATAGCCCGGAAATATTATATTTCATTGCATAATTACTTATATTACAATAATATTTGTTCCATTTACAATCTAAGGCTCTGAGCAATTGCTTCAGCAACTGGCTCGGCCTCTTGCTTCAGGTCCTTGAAGGCGGCTTCAGTACAATTCGGCTCTGCGCCTTCTACAAGTTTGCCTATATCTACTTCAGGGTACCTGGATCTAATTACAGCTAGGACATGCACAAGACAAGCTTTTGATGATCTCTTGATGTACGCCTTTAGCTGTCGTGGCATGGCCTTCAGGCGTTCCAGGAAAGATAGCGGCGATGCAGGGTCTTCCGGGACTAAGGCCTTCACCACGGGTTCGCTGCCTTCTCTAGCAGTGCTATCCGGTTCAAGGCTTCGCCCAGGTCGTCGTCTGACTTCTTCATCAGCCGCAAGGATCTTCCAGCTCTGACATCCTCCTGTTGCCTGCTCAAGTTTCTCGTCCAGCGCCTTCTTGTCCGCAAGATGTTTCTGCGCTTGGACGAGTTCTCTGGATAGCTGATTCTTCTCTTCGCGAGCATCTTCAAGGTCCTTGGCAAGCTTCTTTGGCTGCTCAATGACTTGAATTAACTGCGTGTCAGCATCCTTGCGTTTGTTGGACCGCTACTCTGAGTTCTTCTTTGATACCATCATGTTCGGCCAGAGAGGGTCTTCAACGCTTCTTCGTGACGGTTGGCCAAGTTAGACCAATCCGTCATCTTGCTCTGGGTTGTTTTCAAACTGCTGTTGCACCCCTGCTCACACAAGACAATGACAGAGTTGTTATTCTACAAAGGCAAAGGATAATTCGTTACAAGATTCTGGTAGTGACAGAGTACCTTTGAGCTCTGCTTTCGCTGCTGAAAGTTTCTTCTTCATGTCCTCCTTATCCGCGACCAACTCCTTGGTTCGCAGATGTAAGGTTCGGATCATGTCGGCGTCTTCCGCTCCTGGAGTTTGTGGTCTTCGCGTTCACGCTCCAGCTCCTTTTGGAGACGGTCCGCCTTAGCGTGCATCAAGGAGATGTTGTGGATGTACTTCTGTTTTCTTCCTTGATGCCTCGCCGACGGCCTGCACAACAAGTTTCATGAGATATATTCCTACGGCACTACAAGAACAGGGTTGTTTCATAGACCTTGAAGTAGGCTACCACTCTCTCGGCGTGGTACAATCCCCTGTCAATATGTGCCTCATCCTCCTCCGTGTCCAAAATATACTCGAAGCCTTGCGGATTTGGATTGAGCATTGGATAGCTCCCGATGCGGAAGCTACCGATCTCTTCTTCAGCTCCAGTACCCCTGGGTACTCTGGGGATTTCTTCGATGATTTGCTCTTGGGTTGATGCTTCAGCTTGTTTACCCCTTGAGCACTCTGCCTCTGTCCTGGTCTGGGTTGTTTCTGCGACGCTCGGGGCTCCGCAGAGTTCTGGTCACGGCGTTCTTGTGCCGATTCTTCAATCACCGCCTGTGTGACGAGATGTTCAATGTCTGCCAGCACCTCAGCAACTGTTTCTTCAATTTGTGCTCCTTCTGGTACTGGCAGGTCTGATGGCACGACCGTTTGAACCACCGGCAGGGTTGTTTCTGGCATCACCCTGGGTTCTTCGGGCACTGTGGCCTCTGGCTCTACGGCTGCATGGTCAACTGGGGGCTCTTCCCTGGTTGTTGCTGGCATTTCTTCAACTCTGAAACAATAACTTTGTTAGTCACAACAGTATATTACAAAGGTACATTTCGTACTGCTCGACAAGATACTTACATGGTGGCAGGCCGCATGGGGATCTCTGGCTCCCCCATGGTGAATTCCTCTTCAGCTTCCTGCTCCGGCGCTGATGGACCTGCTGGACATGGTTCTTCAACCACTGGTACTGCCCTTACGAAGGGCGCGGAGACAGGGTTGAAGATGTTGTGGATAATCTCCTCTTCTGACAGAGGATTCTGGGCGCCGCCACCTTGTTGTGATTGGCTTGTTCCGATCTCACCGATGGATATCCCCACAGATGATGGCATCTTTGGTTGTGGGGGTATCTTTGCCCTTTCCTCTGGGATGGTTCTGGCTCGGGGCTTGGGCAACGTACGTGCTCTCTTGGGCACTGGTGCTTGTACCTCTGTTGGTGTTGGCCTCTTGGACCTTTCACCTCCCTTGGAGGTTGCCTCTGCCTTGGCATGGGTTCCTTCTGACGCCTGTTGTTCCACATGAGCAGCTGGCTCGTCAGATTCTTCAGTTGCAAATTGTTTGTGTTGGCGCATTTGATCTCTTACCCCTGGATCCACACAGCGAGCCAACAAAGCTGCTTCTTCGGTGTTGGTTGGGTCCAGGGTGGCAGACTCACATAAAGTGATCGCCGGGCTTCATACTGTGATGATCAAGACATTAGTTCATAATATATTTTCAACAATACGGCAATATATTGCTTTCAGATATGGATATTACCTCAGGTGTCATGGTGATTGCAGAAACTTCCATTATCTCTGAAAGTTGTTCATCGTTGACCACCAGAAACTTCTTCACGAGTTGATTAATCCTCTTCTCTGCCATGTCTCCGTGTGGCATTCCTTGAGGGGTCAGATTCTCCAGAGTACAAGTACCCTGGATTGCAGCGTTGTTTGCACGGTTGGATTCTCCTCAGTAGGAATGAACGATACACCATGGCTCCTATCAGCCCTTGTGATTTCAAATCTCTGATCATACTAAGCAGCTCAGGGATCTGCATTGCTTGATTAACTCCAATGGTTTCACTCCAGAATGGCTTCATTACTGGAGAATTCCCTGAGCGGCTAGGTAGTTGTGGCTGGTGGTTCCAAGCGTAGAACCACTCCTTCTGCCAGTCCTTCAGGCTCTCCTTGGTTGTATACTCCAAGTACACTGGCCTCATGCCCTGACGGAACTGGATTACTACCTTTCCTACCACCTGCAATGGTCCGCTTGAGGTCTTTACTCTGAACAGATGGGCGGAACAACGCGAAATGCGGATCTATTCCAAGAAATGTTTCGCACAAATGGATATAGATCGACAGATTCAAATTGAATTGGGAGTTTCAAGTGACACAACTCGATCCCATAAAACTGCAAGACTCGACGGAAGAAATCGCAAGTTGGCAGAACCAACCCAACTTCGTAAAAAGCTTTCCATACCGTCAGCTCTTCGGTTTCCTCAGTGGGATACTCGTGCCCGTATGCGCACCTCCACCGAGAGATTTCTTGGGCCGCTAGGAACCCATCTGCTTCCAGGGTCTTGATATGCTTCTCCTTCAGATTACTGGTTGGCCAGTCACTGATTGGATCTTCGATGATAAGCATGTCTCCCGCGGACGCTGCCTTTTCGGTCGTCATGACCTCCTTCATGGCTTCCGCTTCCTCTTGCGCTTTGCTTCGGCTGGATCCTTCACCACCGGCCATTGGGGTCTTCTGAGACTTGGTGTGGATTGGATTTAGGTTGAGGGTGGATGCGGAAGATTTTGCGCAATCTCTGAATTGCAAGCCGAGAGGCAGCTGTCGCAAACCCTAGATCTGTTTCGTAAAAGGCGTGCGGATACAAAGGGTCGCGGCAGTTTATATTGGCTTTTCGAAGCGTTACTTCGGTAATTTTCAATTTTGGTCCTTTCTGATCTATATTTGAATTCGTTCAATTGTAGGCTCGGGGGCTAAGGACATATTTTTTCAGAAATAATTTCTTTCTGAGAATTTTCGCGCTTCAATTTGACAAATTTATGAGGAGTTCTAAAAGACCTCAGGTCTTCTCGGAAATTGATTCTCTTTGGTTCGAACTTCGAGAGAGCCTCGAATTTCGTTCTTCAAAGATAAACGAGGTCGGGGGCTGCCCAATTGGGCGCACACTAGTCGCTGCGCACTCAATCCGAACTTCGAGAAGACTTTATGAGCACATCATTACCTATGAACAGTCACGGTTGCAACTTCAAGAGCAAAGAACTCCTGTGGGTCCTCAAGAACCCTGGCGATTTCAAAAGATATACTGGAGCCCTCAAAGAACTCTGTACTTTCAACAAGGCTGTTCTTCAGGAGACAAGGTGCTCGGGGGCTTGTGGGTGTAGAGTCCTGATGGACTAAACAATCCTGGCGGCCCATCTTATGGGCCGGCCCACGTACAAGACTTGACGCACAAGACAAGGATTAGTCCTAGTCGGTTTGGATAAACTGTA
>JACEFO010001600.1:662500-887841 GCA_015342445.1 Digitaria exilis
GTGCGTGATCAAGGAGACGTTCCGGCTGCGCACGCCGCTGCCGCTGCTCCTGCCGAGGGAGACGATGGTGGACACCGAGCTGCTCGGATACCACGTTCCGGCGCGCAGCCGTGTCATTGTCAACGCGTGGGCCATCGCACGGGACCCGGCCACGTGGGACCGCCCCGAGGAGTTCTTGCCGGAGCGGTTCGCCGGCGACGACATGACGGCGGACTACCTGCTCGGGCACGACTTCCGGTTCGTGCCGTTTGGCGCCGGGAGGAGAGGGTGTCCTGGGGTTGGGTTTGCCGTGCCGTCCATGGAGCTGGCGCTGGCAAGCCTACTGTACCACTTTGACTGGGAGATGCCGGCCGGCGGTGGGTCCAAGGTGGAGATGGACGAGCTGAACGGGCTATCTGTGCGGCTCAAGGCGACGCTGCATTTAGTTGCCAAGCCATGGAATCCTTAAGCATCACAAGGAATACCTTAAGCATCACAAGGTAATACATTTAATATTTATTTATATGTTTTAAAACAGGAAACCAAATACCTTTCTTTTTATACTGTAAATACCTTTCTAGTATTAGATTTAATTTAATGTCTCTCATTTTGTAGCATGTGTTATTTGTATCAAAACTAATGTTTATCTGTTTTTCCTTTACACGTGTACGTGAACAGATGTAACTTTTTCCCTGTGTCATGTCCAGCCATTAGTCATGACATAGATTTTACTGGGAATAAAAGAACGTGACATGGCCGACAATTTCTTTGCGCATGAGGGTTTGTTAAAAAAAGACGTGACATAGCATACCGCTGATAAGTGCCGGTCCTGCCAATTTCTGAATCCAAGAGCGGTTGTTGCCGAATCCGGCAACATGCAGGACATTTTTTTTTATCAAGGCAACATGCAGGACGTGATCGGGTATGCGCATGAGTAACGGTGAATTTCGGCGATCGTTAACCGACCTGATCCGGGCAGCACGGGGAGTCGGCATTTTTCTTCTTTTCCATATTGTTTTATTATTTAATTTTATATATTCTAAAAATTGACGGCCGTGATGATCTTGAACTCTTACCTCCAACAGAGTAATAGGAGTACTGTAGCATTACCCCGTGCTATCTTCTTCCTCAGCGCCACTCTCGAGGCACAAAAAAAAGTCAGGCTCGCCTGCACATTTATATATGGATAAATCCATGGATGTGCATCAATGCCTGTAAGTCGGTTTCACACCAGTGTAGATCTGATCAGTCCACGTTTGCGCGCGCCTGATCGGCCACGTTGCAACTGATCAATGATCAGGCTTGGCCGCCACACTCGTTCTCGTTCCACTGCTTACCATGCTCATCCTCCCTCTGTGTTTTCCTCTTGCTGATCGCCGCCGAGAGGTCTTGTCTTCGGCAATCGGAAATGGCCGGAGATTGCTACCGTCAGCCGTCGACATCCGGCGGCTTGAGGTCGAGGTGACACGGTCACCGTCCAAGCCCGAACCGTTGCGCATAAGAGCATCTTCAACAGCTCTTGTATATTGGGTGGGCTAGCTAAAAAACATAAGAAAGAAAAAAAAAACCCTTTCCAACAGCTATTATAAATGAGTCATTATCCATCCATGCTAGGTATTCCTCGTCCTCCGCTCGGCGTCTATGCCTAGCCCTAATGGCTCGGCATCGCGCTCGGCCGCGCCCACGCCCGGCCTTTCTGCTCGCGATTGGCCTCTCTGATCAAATCGAATTTCAAACGAAGCTATCAGTTCACGGCCCAACATGGTAGTGGCAGATGAAAACGCAATGATGATCGATACCTCGAGGTGACATGCACGATTGTCCCAGCAGCTGGCATCTTTTCTCGTGATGGCACCTCGTGATGCACAGATCAAAACAGACGCCTCTTCTCGTGACAAACTCGACGCGGCGGCGGCGGCAGGACGTCCGGGCCACGTGCGCCGTGCAGGATCGGAAATAGGTTGTTTTGAATATATCCAATAATAGTTTTACCTTGTTTCTTGGATCACCCCTATAGAAATAGGTGGTTTTGTATTTTTACAAAAGGGTATAATATGTAAATTTAGCTAATGGAATACAAGAGCTCTTGGAGATGCTCTAACACACACGTACGTATGCTTGCTAGATTTTTTTTTCTTTTTTTGGTAAAACTTGTTTGTAGATCCAAAATTCAGCAGATATTTTGTAGACCACAGTCCCTATAGGCAGCATGTATAACTCGGTTGTTTTTCCTGAAGTGTTCCATTCCAAGTTCCAATCCAACCTTGTTTGTTTGCATGAAAGCGTCGCCATGCCACATATTTCTTCGTCGTACAGTCTCGTTGCGTTTTGCACCACAAAGAATGAATGGCCTATCCATCCTCTTAGTCTGCATTCCACATCCTCATTGCTGGAAGCTACCTCTGAGTGTGATCAACAGGACACCATGACCGCCTCACATGCTGCGCTGCTGCTCACCGTACTCATCATCATCACACCTCTGATTTCTTTCCTTCTGATCACCACCAAGAGGCGGCGTCCTTCTCACCGGAATCGCCGCGACGATGGACGACGGCGACTCCCTCCATCACCGCCGGGCGCCCTGCCTCTCCTGGGCCACCTCCACCTACTGGGCACCATGCCACACCGGAAGCTCAGGTCCATGGCCGCGTCGTGCGGCCCCGTCATGCTCCTTCGCCTCGGCCAGGTGCCCACCGTCGTGGCGTCCTCGCCGGCCGCCGCCGAGGAGGCGCTCAAGACCCGCGACCTCGCCTTCGCCAGCCGCCCAAGGTTGCTCATGGCCGAACGCCTCTACTACGGCGCCCGCGACATGGTCTTCGCCCCCTCCGGCGAGCGGTGGCGCCAGCTCCGCCGCGTCTCCGTCGTCCACCTCCTCAGCAACCGCCGCGTCCTCGGCTTCCGCGCCGCCCGCGAGCACGAGGTCGCCGCGCTGCTCGCCCGCGTCCGCGCCGCCGGCGGCGCTGGCGCCGCCGTGAACCTGAGCGAGCTCCTCATCGCCTACTCCAACGCCGTCACGTCGCGCGCCACGTTCGGCGGCGGCGGTGGCGGAGGCGGATATTATTACGGGATCGAAGGCGGCGAAGACGACGGCGGAGGTGGGGCGAAGCTCAGGAAGGTGTTCAGCGAGTTCGAGGAGCTGCTCGGGACGGTCCCCATGGCGGAGGTGGTGCCGTGGCTGCGGATCGTCGACGTGGTGACCGGGCTGGAACGGAAGGCGAGGCGCATCTCTCAGGAGGTAGATCGGCTGCTCGAGAAGGTCGTCGCCGACCATCGCCGCCGGCGACGTGATGCGCGCCGGGTCAGAGACGGAGAGGAGGACGATTCCAAAGATTTCGTGGACGTGCTGTTGGACTTGAGCGACGCACAAGAAGATTTCGGAGGAGTGCAGCTCGACACGGTCACCATAAAAGCCACGATCCTGGTATGTTCACTCCGCACTGCACGCAGCCACATACTGACGTACTGCTTGGTTGACGACGAGATGGAATGGAATTTTATGATGACTTGATGGGATCATGCTTGGTTGCAGGACATGCTCGCTGCCGGCACTGACACTACAGACACGCTGATTGAATTTGTCATGGCGGAGCTAATCAACCACCCAACCCAGATGCGCAAGCTCCAGGACGAGATCCGCGCGGTGGCCGCCTCCGACGGCATCACGGAGGACGACCTCCCCAAGCTACCATATCTCAAGGCCGTGATCAAGGAGACGCTCCGGCTACACCCACCGGGGCCTCTCCTCCTACCTCGAGAAACGCTCGAGGACACCGAGCTGCAAGGCTACCACGTCCCGGCACGGACACGAGTCCTGATCAACGTGTGGGCGATCGGCCGGGACCCGGCCGCATGGGAGCACGCCGAGGAGTTCATGCCGGAGAGGTTCGCCGGCGGCGAGGACGGCGAGGCGGTGGAGTACCACAAGATGGGGGTGGACTTCAGGTTCTTGCCGTTCGGCGCCGGGAGAAGGGGGTGTCCGGGCGTTGGGTTCGCCGTGCCGGCCGTGGAGCTGGCGCTGGCGAGCTTGCTGTACCATTTCGACTGGGAGGTTCATGCAGGTGGAGGGAGGACGTCGTCGCCGGTGGACATGACCGAGGAGCGAGGCCTCGCCGTGCGCCTCAAGAGGGCTCTGCTCCTGGTTGCTACACCGTGGCCTCGCTGACTAGCAGCTGTTCGTGTGTTTGGCTCAGCACGCCAACATTAGCAGTCTACTAGTCCGAAAATCTGCGACAGATTTTGGAAAGGGAAAGAAAACCCAACCTCTTCAAATTTGGCAGAAACTTATTAATACCTTAATGAAATTTGTCTGGGATGTTTAAAGTCTCGTCGAAGGTTGTGGACTTGTTTTTTTTTCTTTTTTGAAATGGAAAGAAGCTTCCATTAACCTTGACCAGGTGCTGCATTAGCAGCTACTCCCTCCGTCCCAAAAAGACCATTGTTATAGGGTTTAAATTTTGTCCAAAAAAGACCGTAGTTGTAGAAAGTCACGTGGGACCCACACAATGTTTAGATGGGGCCTATGTGGGCCCCACGTATTGTTTAGGTGGACCGACACATTGTTTAGGTGGGACCTACGTGCTATTTATGTGAGACCCGTGTATGTCCTTTATGTGTATATTATAGATGTTTCTCACTAAAGACAAAGGGCAATTTTGTAATTTCACACATAGCATTTGTTTGCGTGTCCGGTACTAGGTCCTTTTGGACGGAGGAAGTACAAGCATATTTAAAAAAAATATTCACCATCCTCCTCTCCCACATCGCAGTGCGTGCAGAGACCATGGGCCAAACGTGCTGGACCGGCATGGGCCACGACGGGACATACATCATGTCCACCACGACAGCCCATCTAATAGCCAATAGTTTCTAAAAGAAAAATCTAATAGTCAATATAATTATATCACAAAAAAAGAAACCATTATCAATTGCCCAGGAGCTTTCTATCTATCTTGTAAAGATGGATAAACCATCCATCTTCACAGCCCACATTGACCCAGTTAGTCCGTACACATGTCCAACATTTTCATCACATATGTTCAACATTTTCATTAAACATTTGACTTTCCAAATGTTGAAATTACAAAAACAAAACGTTGAAATCGCAATAAAAAATGTTGAAAGATTGAAACCCAAATATTGAAGCATCTTCTCCGGTGAGCACGTCGGGGGCGGTTTGTCACACCCTGAAATTTGGAATTTCGGGATGTGAATTAGAAAGAGAAATTAATAAACAATTTTCACAAGTTATTAAAACTTTTTCAACATTTGTTTAATTTACAGGGTATTTAGTGTAGGAAAATAATCATTTTCCTAAATTAAATAAATATGCTTTGTGTTGCTTAATGATTGAAGAGCTTCATTCATGCTGAAGTGCATTATGTGTTTTTGTGTGTTAAAGTTTTCAAAATGCGTTTGGATGTCGATCAAATCCTTCCTGAGAATTTTTCTAGATTTTCTAGGAATTAATTCTCTTTTCCTAAAGTCAAATCCATTTATTGGAAGGCTTTTAAATCCCTTTTCAAGAACTCCAAATATTTTAATTTTGGGTTCTTTTTCTCCAACCCTATCTCTAAAAATTATCCTTGGATTTTTGGAGCTTCCAAATAATTTTTATGGTTTAAATATGTTATCTAGGATTTTCCTGGATTTATGTTTGATCTAAAATTCCTAAATTCTTTTTCCTCTTCCTTCTTGGGCTGACCCGTTTCTTCACTGCGGCCCATTACCCCATCTCCGCAAGCCCAGCTTCTTCTCTCGGCCCAGCCCGACAGCTCCTCTTCTCTCCCACTGCTCTCTCTCTCTGTCTCACTGACCGCCCGGTCCCACCCGTCATCTTCCTCCTCAGGCGTTCCCGAGCAGGACTCAGCAGAGTCCGCATGGCCGCCGCGCCGCCGTTCCGTCTTGGCGCGCACGCCAAGGCTCCGTCTCCCACGCTATATATAAAGCGATGCGGCCTCCTGAACCTCGCTGCCCTGTTGTCTCGCCTCGCCCTATCATCTACAGCGTCGCCGCCGCAAGCAACTCGCCGGGAGCAGAGCTGGAGCCGCTGCCTTGGTTCGATTCGGCGGCCACATCTATCCCTGGACGATGTCGACGTCGCCAGAAGCTTCACCGAGCCGAGAAGCATCTAATTCGTGGGTTCGCATCTCCGATTCCGCCGCCGGAGTAGCTCCGCCTCGTGAGGTTGCACCGCCGTCGCCGCCGGCCAAGATTCCGGCCGCTCCCGTCGACCTTCGCCTCTGGTTAGCACCCCTTCAGGTTCGCCTTGACCTCCTCTCTCTTTTCCCCAGCTTCGCCGAGCACCCCTTCCCCTAAGCCGCCGGCGAGCAGTGGCGCCAGAGCCGCCATCGCCATGGATGTAGGCTCCTGGAGCTTTTATAGGAGAACCCCTGGCCTTTTATGTATTCAACCCGCCATCCAATTCAGTTCAAAAGAAATTGCAACTAAGCCCTTTTCTTTCTGTTTAGACTCCCGAGCTTCTGGAAAATAGAACTTGTCGTCCATAGATGCTAGTTTTACGCGTTAGCCCTCGTGTTTTCATACGTATTTATGTTTTAGCCCTCGGTTTCTTTCAAAACAACCCCTGAAAGTTCTGTTTCCTCGCAGTTAAGCCCTGCAACCTTGTTTTATCCTTAGATTTCATGTTTAGTCTCCGTTTAACCTTGTTTTTATTGTGTTAATCTTCTATAAGCGTAGAGTTTAGTTCACAAGTGTTGTTTACCATGTTTCATGTTTTGAAATAAATTAATAAATATTAATTTGCCTAATTCTTATTTAACTAGTCTTTCCAATTAAAAGCTATATAGGATATACCTCGGTTTTCATAAGCTAATTCAATATGGTTAATTCACAACTTGAATAAGTTTTTAATATAACTTGTTTAGTCCAACGCGAGACATTATGTTATTCGTCTAGATGCTCTCACATGTTTTCTTGCAAGTTAAAATATTTAATTGGTATAATCATTATATAAACATTTACAAATAAAATTAATTAGGCTTTACCCGTCTTTTCATATGAAAAGTGTAACTTGAATTAAATTAAATATTAAATGTCTTTTCTTAAGTTAAATAAAATAAGCATATAGTCTTTTATTTCTTTTATAATATAAATCATCCGATAGTTATACCTTTTCAACTGTTGTTCCGTTTTCAACGTTTCTTGCCCTTGTGATCGTAGTAGCGAGCCCATCGTTCAGTACGTTCTTTTAAAAGCGTGTTTGTGCTTGTGCTCGATGTTTGCTACGATTAGAGGAACGTCAATCCGAAGATGTCAAGATCAAGAGTTGAAGGCTGAGCAGTGGTATTCTTTTGCGGAAAGACAAGTGTCCCTAACCATCTTTCTACCTATGCTTTATGAGATCGTATGTGTTAATTGGAAACCATGGAGAACTACCTAGGATTACCCGTACAACCATAATACTACATGGCTTTGGTCTTGGCTAATTAATTAGAAACCTTGGTTAGGAATGATATTACCGAAAGGGCATGGGGGGTGGCGGTTGACGGTGTATAGCCCGGTTCTCTCGGGAAGTGGGCTTAGCTAAGACACTATGCCCGTCAGGGAGGGTTATGCCTGTTTCCGATCCGGAAACCTTAGCGGGTCGTTTCTAACTAGGGAATCTTTGTAAAGGGCTCGTAGCGTCCCTATGCAATCACACCTCGGAAGTGTGGTATGCGCCTTGTGGTGCAGCATGGTTGGGTCTAAAGTTCCTCGGGACTTTTACGCGAATTGTGGTGAAAGTGTACAACCTCTGCAGAGTGTAAAACTGTTATAACAGCCGTGCTCGCGGTCATGAACGGCCTGGACCCTCACATGATTAATATACTTGAAGTTGATGATTAAATTGTTCTGGTTATTTCGGTGGCCTTGCTGAGTACCAACCATAAGTGTACTCATCCTTGCTTATTGCTGCTCAGTATTCAGAAGGTGTGTGAAGTTGTTGAAGATGATGTTAGGCGTACGCAACCCCCAGTCAACTGCCTGTGGTGAAGAGTTCAACATTCCGCTCTAGAAAACGTTTGTGTTGGCGGGCGGCACACGGGGTACCTCACGCCGGCGAGTGTCGATCACAGAACACGCACGTCTCGGTGGAGAATGGTTCAAGAGACGCAAGACAAAGAGGTTTATACTGGTTCGGGAGCGATCCCTACGTCCAGTGAAACAAGCTCCAAATCGTATTGCTCTCTTGGCGGCGGATTACAACGAAGGCCGGTTCAAGCCTTGTGTGTGTGAAGTGTGCGTATAGGGGACTTAGTGCTCTAGAGATTGAAAAGGAATCTCTCCTCTTTTTTCTCTCTCCCTCTCCCCAGGGACGCCCTCCCCTTTTATAGTCCAAGGGGAGGACAACTTTACAACGTTATTTTACCTATCTACCCCCAAGGGCCGGATGCCCCCCACGGTTGTGCGCTGTCGGCCTAGTGCGTCATGGCGACCCCTTCCTTGATCGCCGCGTGTCCTCCGCCATCCCACCAGTAGCTTCGCGGCAGCTTCCTTCTTGGCTGCTAGCGCAGCAACACGCATGCAGCTACCTTTTCCCTTGCGCATGGCTGTAGATCAGATTTTGCAGATGGCAGGCGAGCAGGTGATGTCGGGTGTCGGTCGGGAGAAAGCGTAAGCCACACGGCTTCTCCCTCACAAGTCAGATTTGACTAGGGGAGGGTCTTCGAGAATCCTCCCCCTTTTCCACCGTGCGTGTTTATTCAACGGTCAGGACCCCTCGAGGGGTCTACCCCTTCGACCCGAGGGTCGGGGGTCGGGCGAGACGGACGCGCCCGACCCCTTCGTCCGATGGGTCGTCTGGGGCGGGTCAAGGTCGAGCGAAGCGGAGGCCTGTATCCCTTCGCTTCCGATCCATCGGTGGGTCGGGCGGGACGGAATCCTCCGACCAGTTTGTCGCTGGAGTCGCCAGGGTCTTCTTCTGTTAACGCGTCGTTCGTGGGCGCCCTGACGGTGGGCCCCCCTAATCCACAACCCCCACAGTTTGTATTGCATTTATTTTATTATTTCCGCTGTAACTTTGTGTTCTGTTTATTCATGGAGTCTATCATATGTGTGAAACTTGATCTTGACACACATATGAGATGCATCTGGTTTTCTTTCTAAAACCAGGTGTGACACGGTTGGGACGGGATAGCGGGAGGTGGGGGGGCACAAGTCCATGGTGACGCGGGCGATGGTGGCGGGGGCGAGAACCGGGAGCGACTCCACCAGGATTGGGAGAAGATGCGCCTCCTCCGTGAGAGGCTTCGACTCGCAGAGGAGGTGGCCCGTGGTGTCCATGTGCCACCGCCTTCGTCGGAGTATGCGTCACCGGCTGACGAGGAATACATGACTGCCAGATCTTCTTCTCTTAGGTGGGATAGGGTTTGAGGTAAGATCCAACAAATGTGGTTGGTTGCACGAATCTCAAACACCGAAAAGTGTGGAAACCTAAATCTTACAAAAGATGTATAGAAATTTCAACGCTAGTTATACTACGCTTAACCTGTGGCTTATGCCTAGGACAGACAGGGCTCAAAGTTATTGTACGCTACATCAGATTTTTTGGGTCTAAAAGACTAAAATTAAAAATACGTTGCCCTCTTGGGGCATTTGTTTTCTTATCTCTATAAAATAAAGGCAAATTCACAACGTTGAAGGGCAAATTCACATTGACTTGCGGATAGGCCAGGGCAAATTCACAAAGTTAGGAAAAACAAAGGCAAAATCACAATTACCTTTCATAGTAAGGGAAAAGACATTGTAAAAACATTTTTTTATTAGCCCGCCAAATGCTCGGATCAGTCCAACCCTCGTTGCATATGTGGGTGCATGATAGCGTGAACCTTCTTTCTTTTGAGCCGGGTGTATGAAGTAAGACCCTTAAAAAAAAAAAGCTTGGCTCTAAACTTCGGTCCGATGTCGTGCTTCTACCTAAAAAAATTGGCAAAAACATCTTAGTCCTGAACCACCAACTTTAGAGTTCATGTAGAGTAGCGTATGCTTGTCGAATATGAATGTAATACAATAGGTTTGTATGAAAAACAAATTACATTGATTATCCCTCAACAAAATTCTAGATTAATTATTATTTTTTGTTTTGGCTGTACCAGTGAATTACCCCATACTCCCAGCATGAACAATTATCTTTTATTCTTTTTTAGCTGTTCTCTTTTGATATAAAAGTGTCAGCATGTTCACTGTCCATATACATATACTTCCGGCATTCTCCATTTGTCAGCATCCAAAATTGTTGCCACCAAACATGCATCATCCGCAAAAAAAAAAAAAAGAACCCCCAAATGAGCAGACAAAGCAAGCACCAGCATGGTCACTTGTGCGACAAGTAGCCAAGTGCCACAAGACTCACATGGCTGCTAGCTAGCTCACAATTTTCTTTCTAGGCTAGTCGTCCCAGTCTCATCTAATCAGTATCTCCCGGAACTGTCACCTCCACAAATTAACCAGTGAGCTATGTTCCCTGCCTAAGAAGCCAAATTGGCTACAATCTCATCTAATGACACGCGCGATCGACGTGTCTAAGAACGTCCCCAACAAATACAGTTTCTGGTTTGCTAGCTAGCTTTTCATGTCTTTCTATCATATATATATTGTCCTATCAAGAGAATAACGACAGATGATTCCTCTGCAACAAAAAAAAATACTTTGGCACATTGCGCAAATCTGCTGTATACAACACGTAGATCACCAAAAGGTTTGCTTCTACTTACTCTTTTACTCCCTCCTCTACACGTGATGATACGGATGCAGCCAATTTCGACGCCAGATTTTGATCTCTATCCTTTTTTTTTTTTTTTTGAAAGACCCGGAACATAAGTCCGGCATTCAAATTGATCTCTATCCCATATAGCTTGGGATCAGGTGTGCCTGTTAAGAGCTTAAGATGATGCAACCTACCTATCAATAATCGGTAAGACTGTAACCGGAAGTATCATGTCCATTTAAATGTAGAATGTTCATTAAACTCGTTGGGCAGACTCTCTGGCAGACTTTTGTCAGAATCCCCACTTCCCAGTGACGAATATGCATGGCAATGCTTTGTTGCTGTGTTGCCACTTTTCTCGGGCTAAAATGAGCACAACATGATTGTTGCACACCCCTTTCATGCTATCAAGCACCGGCATGGTCACTTGTGGGACAATTTTCTTTCTAGGCTACTAGTCTCATCTAATCAGCATCTCCCGGAACTGTCACCTCCACGAACTAACCAGTGAGCTATGTTCCCTGCCTAAGAAGCCAAAATGGTTACAATCTCATCTAACGACAGACACGATCGATCGACGTGTCTAAGAACGTCCCCCAACAAATACAGTTTTTGGTTTACTAGCTAGCTTTCATACCCCCAACAAATACATTGTCTTGTTATCAAGAGAACGACGACAGATGATTCCTCCAACAAAAAACTTTGGCACATTGCGCAAATCAGCTGGACACAACACATAGATCACTAAAAGGTTGCTTCTACTTGCTCCTTTACTCCCCCCACCCCACGTGATGATACAGATGCAGCCACGCAGGTAACATCATTGTTTTCACCTGCTCAAGCACAGGCCAAAATTGAAAGTCTTTAAATAGTCCCAATGCTACTCATCTCCTCTGTCACTGGAGATCTCTTCATCAGTGCAGCGTAGTAGTAGTAGTAGCGCAAATTCAGCAAACAGCAATGGACGTCTCTCCGTTTGCTGCAGCTGTGCTGCTGCTGTTCGTCGCTCTCGTGTCCCGACTCGTCTTCTCCAAGAAGAAAGGCGGGCATGGCCGGCGACTGCCTCCGTCGCCGCCAGGGCTTCCCCTGTTTGGCAACCTGCCCCTTGTTGGTTCCCTCACCCACCGCAAGCTCCAATCCATGGCCGCCAAGCACGGCCCGGTGATGCTCCTTCACCTGGGCAGGGTGCCCACCGTGGTGGCCTCGTCGGCGGCCGCCGCGCAGGGGATCATGAAGACCCACGACGTGTCGTTCGCCAGCCGCCCGAGGGTGCGCATGGCGGAGCGCCTCCTCTCCGAGCACGACATGGCCTTCGCCCCCTACGGCGAGCGGTGGCGCCACGCCCGCCGCGTCAGCGTGATCCACCTCCTCAACAACCGCCGCGTCAGCTCCTTCCGCTACATCCGGGAGCAGGAGTCCGCCGCCATGGTCGCCGGCATCCGCCGCGCCATCGCCGGCGGCGGCGCCGCCGCCGTCAACCTCAACGCCGTCCTCATCTCCTTCGCCAACCGCGTCATCTCCCGCGCCGCGTTCGGCGAAGACGGGAGCAACGTGCTCGACGGCGGCGAGAAGCTCGCCAAGCTCTTCGGCGACTTCGAGGAGCTGCTCGGGATGGCCACCGTCGGGGAGTTCGTGCCGGGGATGGCGTGGGTCGACACGCTCATGAGGCTGGACGCCAAGGCGGCGCGCACGTCCGCGGAGATGGGCTCCTTGCTCGACCGGGTCGTCGACGTCCACCAGCAGAGGCGCCGCCGTGGCGCCCGGCCGCCGGAGGGAGACGACCACCGGGACTTCGTCGACGTCCTGCTGGACCTCAAGGAGGCCGAGGAGAAGACCAGCGATGGGGTCCCATTTGACAACTCTTTCATCAAGGCCATGGTCCAGGTACTTCGACTGCTCGTGACCAACATTTTTTTTTTCTGTGTGCCAGAAATTAACATCTTCATATGCTCGATCTTTTTATTCAGGTGATCTTCGCCGCCGGCACCGACACGACCTACGCCGCGCTGATATGGGCAATGGCGGAGCTCATGAACCACCCACGCGAGATGCACAAGCTCCAGGACGAGGTCCGCACGGTCGTCGGCGATGGCGGCCACGTCACCGAGGACCACCTGGAGAAGCTACGCTACCTCAAGCACGTGATCAAGGAGACGCTCCGGCTTCACGCGCCGCTGCCACTCATGCTGCCACACGAGACGACGGAGGACACCGAGCTGCTCGGATACCATGTCCCGGCCCGCACACGTGTCATCGTCAACGCGTGGGCCATCGCGCGGGACCCCGCCACGTGGGAGCACGCCGACGAGTTCATGCCGGGGAGGTTCGCCGGCGAGGACCACAAGACGGATTACCTGTTCACGCAGGACTTCAGGTTCGTGCCGTTTGGTGGAGGGAGGAGAGGGTGTCCTGGGATCGGGTTCGCCGCGCCGTCCATGGAGATGGCGCTGGCGAGCTTGGTGTACCACTTCGACTGGGAGCTGCCAGCCGGGGCAGGGTCCAAGCTGCAGATGGACGAGATGGATGGGCTGTCCGTGAGGCTCAAGGAGACGCTGCATTTGGTCGCCAAGGAAAGGACTCCATAATGGCATCGACGGACGTTTGGACGATGCGTCGAGTGCAGTGATAAGTGTGGTTTCTCTGGCTACCATATGTGGCATCTCTATCCTATAGCTTGCAGACTTAAGACGATGCAATGTACCTATCAATAATCGGTGATGGATCATGTGTGGAAGTCTTTGCTACCTTTAAACTATCTCCTGTGTTCTCTGTAACTGCAAGTATCATGTTCATTTAAATGCATATTGTTCAGTAAAACTCATTGGATAGACTCTCTAGCAGACATTTAACGGCACGGCTTCCGTTTTATGAGGGCCGGCCGGCCGCGGCGGGCAAGTTTTATTCGGTCCCGAACGCACCACCGTCCGAGTCCGAGTCGCACTGATCCTCGTCGACTCGTCGTGCGTGCCTCTGCTCTCCGCCTCTCCCTCATGATGCTCGCCGCCACGAAGAGACAGAGGCCTTGCCGTCTCGGCCGCACCGGGTCTCCTGTCGTCCCTGCCCACGTCTGCACGGCCCGGTCATGCTGCAACGCCGAGGAGGCACTGTCCGGACCCGTAACGCGGCCTTTGCCAGCCGGCCCCGGATGCCCATAGCCGTCCGTTCGCCCGCCCCGCTACGGCGACTACTGGCGCCAGGCTCGCCACGTCTGCGTCGTGCATCTCCTCCGCATTAGACATGCATCTCTCACTTTGTTGAGGCAACGTTTGTTTACCGAGGCCGGACAGGCAGGGACCCTCCAAGAAGCTCGTTGCAGCGATGAATTTTTTGCGGCGCCGGTGACATATATAGGAAGCGTGCGAAAGAATTCCTTCGCGTCCATTTGCACGGCACTGGTGCGTGCGTGCCATTACGTGGACGCACTGTGGCCTTCACGCCACAAAACACTAGCACTACTGGCCTGGCACTAGCACACACTACAAGAGGGACAGCTTCGGCGCGCTTATACTAGGCCTCAAATTAAACATGGACGTCTCGCTCGTCGCCCTCCTCTTCACGGCCGCCGCCGTGGCGCTCGTCCTCCTCCTGTCCTCCGCCACGAACCGGCGCGCCTCCGGCCGCCGTCTACCTCCGTCGCCGCCGGGACTGCCACTCCTCGGCCACCTCCACCTCCTTGGCTCGCTGCCACACCGGGCGCTCGCCGCGTCGCACGGCCCGGTCATCCTGCTCCGCCTCGGCCGCGTGCCCACCGTCGTGGCGTCCTCGCCGGCGGCGGCGGAGGAGGCCCTCAAGACCCGCGACCTCGCCTTCTCCGGCCGCCCCAGGCTTCTCATGGCGCAGCGCCTCCTCTACGACTGCGACATGGTCTTCGCTCCCTACGGCCATTACTGGCGCCGGGCGCGCCGCGTCTGCGTGCTCCACGTCCTCGGCCCTCGCCGCACCGCCTCCTTCCGCCGCGTCCGGGAGCAGGAGGTCGCCGCGCTCGTCGCCCGCGTCCACGCCGGTGGCGGCGGCGGCGGCGTCAACCTCAGCGACGCCCTCATCTGCTACGCCAAGGCCGTCATCTCGCGCGCGGCGTTCGGCGAAGGCGACTACGGGCTCGACGGCGACGACGGCGGGGAGAAGCTGAGGCTGGTGTTCGTGGAGTTCGAGGAGCTGATCGCGGCGGCTCCGATGCGAGAGATCTCGCCGTGGCTTGGGTGGGTGGACATGATCACCGGGCTGGAGGCCAAGACGAGGCGCACGTTCGAGGCACTCGATGGCTTTCTCGAGCGAGTCATTGCAGACCACCGTAGCCGCCGCCAGCGTCCCGGTGGCCGGCGTCAGGTTCTTGCTGACGACAGAGGGGTTGACGACGATCACCGGGATTTCGTTGACGTGCTGCTGGATGTGAACGAGATGGATGATGAGGACACAAGACTCGAGCTCCATACGGACAACATCAAGGCAATTATCATGGTACGCTATTACGCACCACTAATGACTAACTTATACTCCGTGCTCAGATTATAATTTAGCTTGGATTTGTTTATAGTACTATATATATTGGAGATACTAGATGCTAAAAAATATAGTTTATTGGAGATGGAAGTCAAAATGTACTAGAAGGCATAATATAAGTTGTTGGTTATTGGAGAATAGTAGACCAGGGAACAGGTGTGCACTTTTTTAAGGGTCACCAGCTCAGCTACCTAGCACTGCTTGTATACTACTCCTACAAAACTGCTTACATCTTTATTTTTGCTTACGTTGAATGAAAAATATAAAGGTAATAATTTGACTACACCGTCCATTTTGTAAATGGTCTAGTCCCGTTTTCTTTCACTAGTGCAATTAATAAAAAGGTCTACCATTCAAGTAGCGTCGACATTACTCCTTGGAGGGATCCATTTTGCAAATGGTCTAGTCCCGTTTTCTTTCATTAGCATTCTAGCCTTGGAAGAAACTGTGATCATTAATGTGTACAAAAGTATTTAGATTTATAGCAGATTTGATTTATCATGAAAAACACTTTCATCATCTGATAACATGTGCAGCAAATTTGAATAGCAAAATTATTAGGGAGAAAAAACAAAGGTCGTTTTTTGAAGTTTAAAAAAACACAAAAAGTGTAAATTGGGGACGTTTAATTTCGTTGGGAAATCATAACCGAGTTTTGTCTGCCTGATGATAGTGAACCTTGTCATGATACGATAACAGGACATATTTGCTGCCGGCACTGACACCTCCTACACGGTGCTAGAATGGGCCATGGCGGAGCTCATCAACCACCCAGACAAGATGCGGAAGCTCCAGGCCGAGATCCGCGGCGCCATCGCCGCGGCCGGCCACGTAACCGAGGACGATCTCGGCGAGATGCCATACCTCAAGGCGGTGATCAGCGAGACCCTCCGGCTACACACGCCGGCGCCGCTCCTCATCCCGCGTGAAACGACCGAGGACACCGAGCTCCTGGGCTACGGCATCCCGGCGGGCACCCGGGTGGTGATCAACGCGTGGGCCATCGCTCGAGACCCGGCGTCGTGGGGGGAGCGCGCCGAGGAGTTCTTGCCGGAGCGGTTCGCCGGCGAGGCGGCCATGGATTACGGCAAGGTGGGGCAGGACTTCCGGTTCGTCCCGTTCAGCGGCGGGAGGAGGGGATGCCCCGGCGCCGGGTTCGCCGCGCCGGCAGTGGAGCTCGCGCTCGCGAGCATGCTGTATCACTTCGATTGGGAGTTGACGACGGCCGACGGCGGAGTGAAGAGGTCTGCAGGGACGACGCCGCCGTCGTTGGACATGAGCGAGGCGTACGGGCTGTCCGTGCGGCTCAAGGCACCACTGCTCGTCCTTGCTACACCATGGCTGTCTGCCTAGCAATCCGAAGGCATTCTAGAAGATAGACTACGTACCGTGGAGGCGTGGATCAACAAATGTATTCGTTAAGGTTAAACCTTTTCAATTATGTGCTTGGGCAGGAGCGTGTGCGTGATTAAGTGCTTGTGCAGGTGCGTGCTCATATGTGAGCGGGTAATCATCTGGTCTCATATACTAGTGGTTGAAAATGACTCGTACGTAAAATTCGGACCGTTGAGGTTAATTGTATACTATTCATAAGTACCCTAGTGATATAACTAGTATAGTATATAAGAATGGTATAGGTGGTACAAAGGTAATATAGAAAATAAATTTAAATGGTATTTTTGTAATATATACAAAATTATAATTGTATTTGTGTAACAGTGTTTGTATGTATATATTAGAGTTGATATTTTTTTGTTTACAGAGATGTGAATGGACATTTTACTATTTTTTTGTGCAATAAATATGTTTTTTGAGATTTATCACAAGCTCTAACATGTTTTATGCATGTGCATAACGCAGGTATTCGTACTCCTATAAACTACAAACTAGGCTGAGTTTCTATCGTCATAACGGGACGGGAGTTCAGTTCATTTATCTAGGTATCCATACTCCTATAAACTAGTTAGAGTTTTTCTTCTTTATTCCTCGATATACTACCGCATAACATGCTACTCTTACATTTGGACTGACTGGGTCCTGGTTGTGGCTGACTTGGTCCTGGTTTCATTCAAAGGAGGAAAATAAAAGCGACAACATCGGTCAACCAGCCACAGAAATGGAACCTCCATATTTTTTTTTTCGTCGTTTCCGTTCCACCAATGAAGTAACCATTCCATTTTGTTGGCCGCTAAATAAATGAACCCATATCATACCTCTAAAAATAGATAGATGCTCTTGTGCAACTGTCCGCACTCCGCAGAACAATGGCGTCCATTCTCTTTGCCGCTGCTGCTGCTGCTGTTACATTAACATCATCACTACTAACCGATGCTGCCACCTTGTCGCCCCCATGGTTAGCCATCCCGCCGCCGCCGCCGCCGTGCGTGGCTCCGGCGTCGGCCGTGGCGTTCCTCCGCGCGCGCTGCGCCACCACGCTCTACGGCGTGGTCTGCTACAACACGCTCATCCCCTACGCGTGCACGTTCCACACCAGCCACGTCAAGCTCGCCAGAGCCGCCACCGACGTCAACTCGGCTTGGCTCCGTGGGCTTTCCAAGCGCGTCAAGGAGCTCGTAGCCGCCCGTGGTGGTAGCGGCGCTGCAGGGGCGGCGGCCGAGGCCGCCGCGCTTCGCGACTGTGCCGGCACGGTGTCGTCGGCTGCCGGCTTGGCCAAGCAAACGGCGGCCGAGCTCGCGAAGCTCGACGGTGCAGGAGCCACGGCGGGGAGGAAGCAGATCAGGTGGTCTGTTTCCAACGCGCAGACGTGGCTCAGCGCGTCCATGACGAACGAGGCGACGTGCACCGACGGGATCGGGGTGGCCGCGACTCTGGCTGCGAGGGAGGTGGTCATAGGAGTCGTGAGAGCCAAGGAGAGCACCAGCATTGCCCTCGCCCTCGTCAACGGCATACCGGTGCCGCCTTAATTAGTGCAGTGACGATGAAATTAAATGATGCTAGGCGTTCTGTTTGTTTGGTTAGTATTTAGTGTTTTGGGTTAACAATAATGATGCTAGGCATATACCGGTGCCGCCTTAATCCACCACAGATTTCACATACGCCAACTGCTCTGAGTAACGGACTAGACATGTTTCCTAGTTTGGTTAAGAGATAAGGCTGGCCACCGTAAATAAATTGGTATTGAGAGCATCTCGAAGAGCTCTTGTATACTATCTTCGTTGGCTAAAAAAAGAAAAGAGGAAAAAAAAACAGTTTCCAACAGATAAGGCAAACGGTTAGCTATCCATCCACACTAGCTATCTTCCACCTACGCCTAGTCATATTTGCCTAGCACCCCACGCTAACCATTGTCGCATGACATTTAGATAAGCTGTTGGATTCCACTATTCTTTTGCTAGCTATTTTATTTTACATAGTAGCTAAGTCAAAACTTTAGCTAGTCCTTCTTAGATAATCTGTTGGAGATGCTCTGAGTATATCTATTTTTTATAAAAAAAAGTTAAATAAATAAGGTGAAAGTGAAAGAAAGAAAAACTCATTTACAACACCAGTTTCAAGTTTTGTTTTTGAAAGAACTAGTTTCAAGTTTTGTTATTATTTTAGGACAAGAGAAAAATGCATGAACTCTCTGTACTCTCTTTTTTCTGGTAAACTGTGATGTTGTACTATGAATCTCAACGGCTCTTCTCCTTGGCATGCACAGAGGAGCGTGCAATTATGCAGTTAATGTCTTAATCTCGAGTTAATTGGTTAGTTTATACTACAAAAGTATGTAGTTAATGCCTTAATCTCAAGTTAATTGGCGCGCCCCGCCGTTGTCGTGGCCTTCGAGGTCTACAAACATCCAAGATCAGACCACTAGGAGAAGGGAGAGCGGTACCGACGAGACCTTGCTGTTGTGAAGCCTGCCCGAGGGACGACATTAAGGTTTCTGCACAGCGTAATTGCGCGACCGCTCGAAGCTGATTGCCTACGTTCTACGCTGCCTCGACTACGATCTACACACGAGGGAGTAATAAGTTAGATGGATTTATGTAACATTTATATGAGTATATGTTTTTTTCATTATGTAGTGTAATTTGTCTCAAATTAAAATCTGGCAGATTAAACGTATATGTCCAACAAGAAGTTGCACTACCTCAAAGTTGTATGCTCAAGGAGACACTCCCCTTACATATGAGCTACTCGGATACCACTTGTGCTGCGGGAGACGGTGGAGGACACATGAGCTACTCGGATACCTTGTTTCGGCGCACACCCGTAAGGGCACCTACAGTGTTATCGCTGATTTTTTATGCTTCAAATGTCAAATCACTGACAATGCTTGGATTTGGGTTTGTGTCGCAGTGGAGAGAAGCGAGCACCGAGGCTCCAAACCAAAAAATAGTGTACATCCTCTCTCTTGCAACAATAATTTCTTGTCATGGCCAGCTGTATACTTCTTTCTTTATTCACCAAGCCTCGGTGCATGTACATTCATCGGTGCTGGGAAAATTTGTCCGAGCATCCCTACCAGCAATGGCAACCACCGGTGCCTTACCTTCTCTTTCCTATCGGAGCATCGGATTTTTGCAATACTGTGGCTGCTCTCCATAACATCTGGGCTATCGAGCGGGACCCTGTGCCTTGGAAACACGCTTTGGAGTTCCTACCGAAACGATTCATGAAGGAAACCTTGGTAGATACTCAATATGTGCCGATAAAGCATGGCTTCACGTTCCTGCCACTTGGTGGCGCGAGGAGGGGGTGCCCTGGGGTCGAGTTTGGCATGTCAAATGTCGACCCGATGGGTAGCAAGGCTCCTTGTGTACCACCTTGACTGGTCCCCCCGCTAATCCGGCCATCCCATACTGGATCCGTTCATGTCTGCACCATTTTTAGTGATACATATACACATCCATGAGAAAAAATCATGAAGCACCTATAGACTAGAGTTGATCTCGGGACCAAGATCACAAGCCTGACCATGGTATATTGCAGTCTTTTTTAACGCTTTCAGTATAATGCCATGTTGCAATACCTCAGTATGCGGACATACTCGAAAGATGTCACTTTCTTGAGGCAAATCAAGAAGTAGACGTGTCACTTTGTGGATACACAAATCAAGAAGTAACACCAAAGTCATTGCTGTCCTTAGGCTACTGCTACTGCAACCGTGCGATTACCCAAAGGCCAAATCCCCTACGCAACCATACGATTACTTCCAGCCAGGCACCATCACCCAATTATTGACAGTTTGACACTGTTGCTTGTCTCATGGATCCAGTGCACAATGACCACAGGCATCAATGCCAATATCATCACGTCACGCTGCCTGCCTGCCTCTTGGTCAAATACGTGTCCCTGTTTTATTTGCAGGGCACTGATGGATGCATACCAGATTTGGGCTGGCATCGTTGTCGAGATCGAGCATGGCCGTCTCCCTTGTTACGCTCCTCGTCACCCTAGTCGTCGTGCCACTCTTGGCGTTCCTCCTCTTGTCCTCCGCCAGGAAGCAGCGCGCCGATGGCCGCCGGCTTCCTCCGTCACCGCCCGGCCTGCCACTTCTCGGTCACCTCCACTTGCTGGGCCGCCTGCCGCACCGAGCGCTCCGGTCGCTCGCCGTGGCGCACGGCCCGGTCATGCTCCTCCGCCTCGGCCGCGTCCCCACCGTGGTGGCGCCCTCGCCGGCGGCCGCGGAGGAGGCCATGAAGACTCGCGACCTCGCCTTCTCCGGCCGCCCCAGGCTTCTCATGGCGGAACGCCTCCTCTACGGCGGCCGCGACGTCGGCTTCGCCTCCTACAGCGAGCAGTGTTACATGGACTCGCGTGTTCCAAAAAATTTTGCCGAGTCGACGCGTATCGCAGTGTCGATACGTGTCTTACACTGATAGACACGCTGATACCTCGAGAGAATCCTATCATCAGTGAGAGGGAGAGCCCGTCGTGTGAATGAGTTAGGTGGGGAAAATGAGGCTGAAATCAGTGACAGAGATGGGGATAGACGTGTAGCAGTAGAGAGAGAAGAGGTTTACGGCTGTTGTTGGGACTGCATGCACAAACTTGCAGCTTTTTGTGTAGTCCTATGGAAAATAAATCAATCGGATCTTTTGTGGTCTTCTATATTATGTTGTAGGTTTGAGGTTAAGCAATATACTTGATATTATATGAGTTAAAATGCTATTCTATTAATTTTAAATATGTATATTAGACGAATCCTCGAATCCTAATTTTTTGAAGAAGCCGAGTCGGACACCCGCACCTGTGTCGGATTCCGATTCCCGCACCCGTGTCCTGGTAACACTGACGGCGAGTACTGGCGCCAGGCCCGCCGCGTGTTCGCGCTCCACCTCCTCGCCCCGCGCCGCGTCGCCTCCTTCCGCAGCGCCCGTGAGCGCGAGGTCGCCACGCTTGTCGCCCGCGTCCGCCACGCCACCGCCGCGGCGGCGAGCGGCGGCCTCAGCGACGCCCTCATCAGCTACTCCAAGGCCATCATCTCGCGCGCGGCGTTCGGCGACGGGGACTACGGGCTCGCCGGCGACAAGGACGGCGAGAAGCTGAGGCGAGTGCTCGATGACTTCCAGGAGCTTGTCATGGCGACGCCGGTGCGGGAGATCTCGCCGTGGCTCGGGTGGGTCGACACGCTGTCCGGGCTGGAGGCCAAGACGAGGCGCACGTTTGAGGCGCTCGATGGCTTGCTCGAGAGGGTCATCGCCGACCACCGGAGGCGGCGTGTCTGTGGCCGGCGGCAGGTTCTTGCTGCCGACGGCGAGGTCGACGATCACCGGGATTTCGTAGACGTTCTGCTGGACGTGAACGAGATGGATAACGAGTCCGGGCTCCGGCTCGATACGGACAACATCAAGGCGATCATCATGGTATACCAGTCGTGTTGCTAATCCTGCCTGCTGGTAATTGTTATCCCTCTGGAGGTATGAAAATATTTTGACTGGACAGGACGTATTTGCTGCCGGCACGGACACTTCCTCGACGGTGCTAGATGGGCAATGGCGGAGCTAATGAACCACCCGCACTCGATGAGGAAGCTCCAGGACGCGATCCGTCGCGTCACCGGCGCCATCTCCGGCAACGTAACAGAGGACCACCTCGACGGGATGCCGTACCTCAAGGCCGTGATCAGCGAGACCATGAGGCTGCACGCTCCGGCGGCGCTCCTCATCCCCCGTGAGACGACGGAGGACACCGAGCTGCTCGGCTACCACATCCCTGCACACACGCGGGTGGTGATCAACGCGTGGGCGATCGGCCGGGACCCGGCCGCGTGGGAGCACGCGGAGGAGTTCGTGCCGGAGCGGTTCGTCACCGGCGGCGGCGGCGCGGCCGTGGATTATTACGGTAAGGTGGGGCAGGACTTCCGGTCCGTGCCGTTCGGCGCCGGGAGGAGAGGGTGCCCCGGCGCTGGGTTCGCCGCGCCGGTGATGGAGCTCGCGCTCGCGAACATGCTGTATCGTTTCGATTGGGCGGTGGCGCACGGCGACGGGAGGAGACAGGGGATGCCGTCGGTGGACATGGGCGAGGTGTTCGGACTGTCCGTCCGGCTCAAGGCGCCGTTTATCCTCGTCGCTAAACCATGGTCGGGTTTGTAATTTCTTTTTATCGCTGCAGGTTGTTAGTTATTCTTTTTCTTTTTTTGGAATAGCAGGTTGTTAGTTATTCTGGGAAGTGTGTGTTGTGTTGTCAGTCGTAAACTTGTACCATGCTGCCATTCAGGCCACTCGGCAATGAAATGGAAAACTCACTGATTGGATACGTGGTCTGCAACTAGCATTTTATTTCTGAACTTGGGTTACTTCTCATTGCATTATTATTGACAGATAGTCAACTACAGTAACAAGTACAGTATCTGGGATCTCACTCGACCAATGAGCATCCCCCTCACGGCAACCCACGCCTACAGCAGCAAGAACATGAACTGCTTTATTATAACTTCAAGGGACATGTTTGCACACAAAATTTAATTCTTTTTTTTAAGAACACACAAGGGAAATGCGTATTTTTGTATTAAGAAAAAATAAAATTTAAAATTTTTGATGAGCCTAAGAACGTTAGCTCTTCAATCAACCCGCCTGACATCGAGAGGTCCGGACTTTCCTTTTCCAGGGCTTGTACAACCTTTAAGGCATCAGTTTCTAAGATCAAGTGGCCAATCCCCATACTGATCGCCGCTTGAACACCCTGCAAGCAAGCAATTGTATGCAACTAGCATGTTGGGGAGTTGAAAAATGTAATAGAAAAACATGAAAATGACCAAACATGATTGTAAATGCCACGAAACCGTAGCCCACGTTCTAAGGCCCGTTTAGATTCAAAAAAGTTTCCCAAAAAACCACTATTCATCCAACTTTTCACTATTCATCCCACCACTTCCACTCACATAATACTATTCATCTACAGTGTTTTTTTGGTGAACAGTGTATTTTCGGGGAATCTTTCCCCAACCTAAACGCACCCTAAAAGAATCAAGGGGAGCCGGAACTTTTAAGAAAAAAAAAAGGGGAGCCAGAACTGGCACCCTCCTACCCACGGTATAAACGCTTCCTTTGCGGTGAACTAACTCGATGTCCTAATCGACATATATTTAAGGATGGATTGAATACTTAGTTAACATTGTCTGAACACGAACTCACGTGTATGCGAGATTAATGAAGCAACAAGAATTCAGAATTTTACATATATCTCCACTAGAGGATGTTTTCCTTAATTGTAACTGATAAAAACAATTTTTTTCGATCAACATCCTGTAGAATAGTATCAGCTCACTACCGGATTCAGCCGGTTTGCCGTGCTCACGGCAAAGGGGCGAAAGCTCACGGCAAACCCCTCACGGCAAAAATCGTATCGGCAGAGGGACCTTTGCCGTGAGCCAACAACCAAGCTCTCGGCAAACATTTGCCGTGAGCCAAAAAACCCCTTCGGCAAAAAAAAGTGACGATTACGGCAAGCAACGGCGAACCAACGGCGTGAGTGGGGCCCGCTCGGATCTTTGCCGTGAGCCCTGGATGTCGCTCGCGGCAAACGGAGCCCTTTGCCGTGAGCCTTGGATGTGGCTCACGGCAAACGGAGGCCCTTTGCTGTGAGCCTTGGATATGGCACACGGCAAACGAAGGACCTTTGCCGTGAGCCAGCACTACGGCTCACGGCAAAGAGGCACTCCTGGCCCAACTGTCAGGGCTAGAAGGGGCGGCGTGGAGGCTCTTTGCCGTGAGCCTGGCCCTGGCTCACGGCAAACAGGCAATCTTTGCCGTGAACCAGGGCCCAGGCTCACGGCAAAGAGCCCAGAAACTGGCTCTTTGCCGTGAGCTTGGGCCAATGGCTCACGGCAAAGGAGCCTTTTGCCGTGAGCCTGGCTCACTTCCTCACGGCAAACAATGGCATCTGGGCCTACTTTTTTCTTTTTTTTTATATGATACCCATAAAAAATGTATCACACAGACAGTTTATATATACATTACACAACCACATAGTCATCACAATGAACATTACATACAGTTTATATAGACATTGCACAACCACACATAGTTTATACAACGAGAAAGGTAAACTAGAAGTTCGACGACATCCAAACCAAGTTCAACCACGACATTCAACGACAAACAATATAGTTCGACGACATCCAAGCCAAGTTCAACCACGACACTATCAAGTTCAATCAAACGGCAACAAGTTCACTACCTAGTAGTGCGGCCTTCGTTCCCAAGGGTTGGAGGGGGAGGGTGTGGATAGATCCTGATCCTGTGGGTTTGCCTCCGGCGGCGGAGACAGCTGAGAGCCCCAATGCCCCCAAGGTGACACAGTAGCAGGTGCGCCTCTTGGCGTCGGCTGAGATCCCCAAGTCCCCCAAGGTGACATAGTAGCACCAGGCGACACATTAGCAGCAGGATCATTTGATGCTGCCGATAGACCCTGCACAAAGAATAATATATTGCACCAGGCGACACATTAGCAGCAGGATCACGACCTCCTCTCTCACACGATCGTCGACTTCACCATGATACTTCCACCGTGTAAAGCCAGCAACATATCCATTCTTGCAAATATGTGTACTCATGACGTCCTTTGGTTGGCGTTTCTTGTTTTTGCAAATGCTGCATGGACACCAAGTGCTCGTGGCTCCTTTAGCATTTTGAAATGCTAGTTTCACGAATTCTTCGGTCTTATCAATCCATTCGACTGTGAACTGACGATTACTCGGACGCCCCGTGTACATCCACTCACGGTCGTCCATCCTTAAAGTATCAATGAGCAATATAAAAAATCTTAAGTATCTACACGCTCCTTGTACTTTCTAATAGGTGAAGATAGGTCCTAATCCCACCCGAGGATGCGCATATGTGGTTAGTCTCCATGCTCTACTCCTATCCGAGTCAAAATTTCGGCAGGACCTCTCCGCTGTTCTCCAGATACACGTCCTTGGAAAGGAGAGTGTGTATCCAGAGAACAACAGGGAGATACTGCCGAAACTCTGTCCCGGATGGAAATAGAACATGCAGACTAACCCATCGATAGGGCTGGGCATTCGGTTAAATCGGGTAATTCGGGCCGGTTAATTCGGTGAAAAAAATTCGGTTATTGTAAACTGCTCACCGAATTTGTTCCTAGAAAACAGATAACCGACAGAATTCGGTTTCGGTGAAATCGGTTCGGTTAACAGTTAACCGACACATATATACCTCTATTCACTCGACAGGCAAAGGAACGATCCATCCGCAAGAAATAGAGAAGGGAAAACCAAAATTATGAGTATAGAATACTTCTATAAAAATAACAGAGTCAATTTATTCAAGTTAACACTTCAGATTCACATCAGAAATTGGTCCCCAAAAGTCCCCATCGACCGACACCATTTGCTCCCCCATCCATACAAAACAAACTCACATGAATGCACGGCAGAATCACTGAAACGAAGCAAATCGAAGAGGATTTGACGAGTGCTCGATTGCCGGCAATCAGAGACACGATGATGCTCTACTCCAGGCTCCAGCGGACAGGCACGCCATGCGGCCGTGCCTGATTGCTTGCTGCTGACCGGGTGGGGCACCATGCGACGGCCAAGATGCAGAGCACTAGGCGACGCGGAAGGGGCGGGCAGTGGAGGCGTGGAAGCGGGGCACCAGGCCGCGACGCGAGGGCGTGCGTGGCGGCGCAGATGGGTCACGATGGCTGCTTAGGGTTTCTGTGAAGGGGTCACTATGGGCCGGCGAGAATAGCTATCTGGGCCAGACCATCGCTAGATGGAAAACGCGAGTGGTGAGAACGAGCGCCATTCGGTGAAATCGGTGAATCGGTTAACAGCACCTTGTAACCGAACAATTAACCGATCACCGAATAGCTCAGAAATATTAACCGAACCGATAACCGATTTAACCGACCTATTCGGTTAAATCGGTTCGGTTCAGTTCGGTTAGTCGGTTACGGTTAATTTCTGCCTACCCCTACGCATCAACGCATCCTCGGGTTGTCAAAAACATGGACAATTCGAAACAGATACGGTTTTAAATATACAGATATCTCGGCATATTTCGAACCGTATCTCTTCCGAACGAGAGACGCCTAACTCGGTTACGTGAACTACAAACATGAATACGTAGAGAGGTGGGGTTTAATGTCTCACCTCGCCGTCGTGCAAGGTCACGAGTCAAAAGCGGCCTCTACCTACACATAAAAAAATAAAAATATTAAAAGCAAATTTTGGCAGCATCTCCCCTGCACGGTGATTTATCTAAGACCCGCAACAATCAACATACAAACCAAGGGCACGATAGCCGACAATGATCACACAAACAAATGCCCGGCAATTCATCATCAATTCTTACAAAATTAACTCACATGTTTTATGAATTCTAACAATTTCAAATCCAATGCTATATCAATACTATAATTTCTAAAAATATTAAAATCTAATCCATTTATATATACTAAACCGAAATTCATAAGAATTTATTGCAAATTCACCATCAATTCTCACACAATTAGCATATATATGAATACATTTCTTCGAACAGCATTGCGAGAAGCAATCTTCACCTCGAGTGCAGCGTTGGGAGCGAGGCGAGGCGGCGAGCCGGCAAGTCGAGGCTACGAGCTGGCGGCCTGGCGCCTGGCTGGCCGGCCGACGCTACGAGCTGGCGGCCTGGCGCCTGGCTGGCCGGCCGACGCGGCCGGGGGCCTGCCGCCTGGCTGCGGGCCGGCGCGGCTGGCGGCGGGCGGTCTAGCGCCTGGCGCCAGGCCGGCGCAGCTGGCCTCGCGCCTGGCGGCCGGCGCGGCTGGCTGGCCGCCACGGGGAGGCACAGCCGATGGGGGAGGCGGCCGGCGCGGCTGGCGGCGACGGCTGGCGGTGAGGGGAAGTGTGTGTGCGCGTGGGTGTGAAGTGTGGAGTGTGTGTGTGGAAGCGGCAGGGTATAGAAAAGGCTGCTGGGTCTTTGCCGTGAACCGCCAGATTTGCCGTGAGCCAGATCTGGGGGCTCACGGCAAAGAGGCCTTTGCCGTGGGCCGGATATGGCTCACGGCAAAGCCCCCACGTGTCAATTTTTTTATTTTTTTCTCCCACTAATTTTTTTCTACTTTTTCTACCCAAAACTAACCCAGTGGTCTGTTCTTTGCCGTGAGCCGTGGCTGGCTCACGGCAATTTAATGAAGAGAGAGATGCCAAAACGTAGAAACCAGGTCTAAGTTAGACATCAAGTCTATGCGCAAAATAAGAGAAATCTGGTTGAGTGATTGGAGGGGATGGTTTAATAATTGGATAGCCTCTAAGATACAAAATCTGCATTGAAGGCTATGATTTTTTGTGAGAGTCTTTGGTATATGGACTCTATAGGTAGAGTCTGGGTTGGGACTGCCCTTAGGGCTTGTTTAGATGAAAAAGTTGATGGCAAGTTGGTGGTAAGTTGACGCTTTCTTTGTGAGGGACACGGCTATCAATGTACTTTAGTTTTAGTATGACTAAGCTTCAGCAAATATACAGAATGTATACTGTGATGCTAAATCTCAATCTTGCACCAATATGGCACAGTCGTGCCCCTTTCACACAAAACGTCAACTTGCCACCAACTTCCACCAACTTTTTCATCCAAACAAGCCCTTAGAAAACATTTTGCTGCTTGTTTCCATTCTTCTCCCATGTTTATTTGTTTCATTTGACTGGCCTCTTAGTACGAGCAAAGTTTCTGAACAAACTAGCTAACTATACTCCAGCATTCTCCATTTCTAAGCACCTCAGGTACAGTTTGAGCTATATACCTTTGCTGCCGAGGACGGTCTGTGAGACTGTTGTCCTGATGTTGAAGTTCTGTGATACTAGATGGCTTGGGTAGGCTGTGGACTCCTCTCCCGTACCTGAAATCAGAGAATCCTGTGGGTGCGCTTGCTCCTTTGCCCGTTTCCTCTGGTTATCGTGTTTGATCAACAAGCCACAATATTTGTAAAGCTTTTACTGTATCTGCAAACCAGATGCCTGGCCTTGTGCTGCAGCAAAACAATCAGCTGGTGACTTGTCACTGTAACAGACATTTTGACCTCCTTGATTGCACCCTGAGAAATCCTAGGCGTCTCTAACCAACTGAGATAAAACAATATGTAAATTTCTTTTACTAAGACTTGGTCGTACTTCTTAATGCGAAAGCAAAAATAAATACATAAATAACAGCCATTGCTTTTGCAGAATTGACACTTCAGCGTTCTGATTTCTGAAGGGTGGGCGTTTTATGTTGACTCGTGGTGGGCTCCAAAGTCCAAACGCTCCGACCAGCTGAGGTGAGTGTCTTGGTGGACCCACATGGCAGTGTAATCACGCTACCCTTCCCCTTGCCCTTCCCCTGCCTCAAACTTTCCAGCCATTTCAAAATTTGAATCCCTGTCGCCCCTCGCCAGCACGCTCCCCTTTATATATAAACATTGTTTTGTCCTCTGCTGTTTCCCATTAATCAACTTTTCAGTTGGTACTCGGAGTATTTTTCTGTGTTATGCATAACTTTCACAGTTTATTTTCAACTATCCTGTCCTATATACTTAGCATATTCAGTTCATTTCAATGAACGACTGAAGTATTTTACAGAGAATCACCTCAAACTCATGTATTACTCGTGGTCTGCGTGGTTTTAGCAGTATCACAATTCTTTTGCACTCTGTTACTCGGTAGTGTTGCTATGTTTAGAGAAAAACCGATGCTAATTTGTTTATCACATCTACATCTGTGGAGTATTTATGTGGTACTTTATGTGACAATGTGCGACTTGCAGAATACTTCTAGATTTAGTCTCATCTCTGAATGACTTAACATGATTTATTTGAAATTTGTTTGAGCTATCTTCTACATTCTGGAGTGCATGATAGGCTGCCCACTGTCTGTTCATAAACAGCATGGCTGCCAGTTGCCCAACTGTAAAACTGGATTTATATATTTTTGCTTGCGATTAGTCATACCATCTCTAGAAAAAAATGTGCCTGTATGGTACTATGGTTAGATAGAAGTGACACTACCATGTATTCTGGCATACAATTTATTTTGATATTGATGGTCTCTTGCGCTGCTAGCGATCATGACCTAGATCATTGGCAAATCTGTAGCTTGAATGAACTTTAGCATTATGTAATAGCAACGCAAAAGTTGTGACTGGTCCATTTACTCCTTTTTTTCCCTGGACCATGTGATGTGGAATTATTTAATGACATAGCCCAGAATGCTTCTTTCTTATTGTACTTCAGTTTGAATTTATTGAACTCCAGAAAATATACCGTATCCAGACTGGCCACAAGACGCCACTGTGACCCTACAAATCTTGATCTTGTAAACGTTGTGTTGCTTGTTCCCGTGTTTCTCTCCTGCTTTTCTTTTCAACTGACTAGCCTGTTAAACGTAGCAAAGTTTTCTGAACAAATGAGCTGACTTATGCTCCTGCATTTTCCATCTGCACCGCAGGTACAGTTTAAGCTACATACCTTTCGCACGAAGTATGGTTTCTGACTTTATGGTGAAATTATGTGACACTGAACTTTGAGCTTGGGTGGGCTGTGCAGCATTGGTCAGTGCCTGAAATCAGGGAAGCCTGTGGGTGCTTGCACCTTTACCCGTTTCCTCTGGGTTCTTGTTTGATTAACAAACCAAACTTTGTTTTTTTTTGTATAATGTATGACATGATGCCATACTTGTAATACATTTTTTTTTGCTGAGTATACTTGTAAACCTTCGGCTGCAGCTGTAAATCGGATACATGAACTTGTGCTGCTGCAAAACAATTTGTTGTGAGTTGACTGTGTAACATACATTTTGACATCCATGATTGCTGCTTCTGTTTGCATGCACCATACTACTGCAAGGCTCATTTCATTCTCCAACCAGCAAAGAGTCCACGCGTGTGCCTCCGGCCGGTCCAAACTGGTTGGGAGTCCAAAAAGGAAAAAAACGCGTGCCTGTTTTGATTCGACTCGGAAACGAGCCGATCTTTTCTTTGATTCGACTGGGAAACGGGCGCGGTCGACGGGCATACTCTATATATGTAGGGGGTAGGGGAAAACAGGTCTCCTCGCAGTTCCGGACGTCTGGTGGAGCGCGCGTAGAGTCGTCACGCACCGGCTATGGCGGCCGTCACACAAGCACCGCCTCGTGCCGCGGGAGGCTCCTTCGGCTTCCTCAAAGACGGCAACCGCGGACTCTTCATGCCGCTCGTCGTGCTACACGCCACGCGATCGATGGCCTTCCACCTCGCTAGAACGCTCGCCTTCCGATTCTTCGTGTTGCTTACCTCGCCGCGCACGTGACCCTTGGCGAGGGCCACACGCTAGCCTCCTTGCTGGCCAGGGTGAAGGGCCCGATGGTCACGGCCATGTTCGGCGAGACTGTGCTGTGGACCTTGGTCGGCGTGGAGCTATCCGTGGTGCCCGTCGCAGGCTTCATCCCTGAGATTGTGCTTATTCTCCAGCTCGTGGGGTTCCTCTTCATCTTCTTCTACGACGCCGTATGCGCCGTGGCCGTCGTGGTGTCGGCGGCAGGGCCTGGCCTGCGTGCCGCTGCTGCGGTGGGGCGCGCACGAAGGCTCATGCGAGGCGGCCGGAAACTGGCGCAGGCCATGCTGGCTGCGCGGGCGCCCAGGAAGGCAGCCTGGAAGATGCACGCTGCCACGGTGGCGCTGTTGCCGCATAGCAGCATTGTAGCAAACACGGCTTTCCCGCTTGACGGCGTCATCGTCTACTTGTTGCTCGGCGCTCTCAAGGTGTTGCGCACCGCCACCATCACGGCATACTACTTGGATTGCCGGAGGACCGAGCAGGGGAGTAAGGCAGAATAGAAGCCTCAGCAGCAGAATACCGTACTAGTTTAGTTTAGCTCATGTTTCTGGCAGGTCTAATGTTCGGTTCATCGTACTCTAATCTTGTTACTCCACTGCACGCTTATCTACTGTTCAATCGCCTTGTCTTTCCATATTCATCTCCTCCATCCTACACTATTCACCTACAGTGTTTTGTTTTTTTTGGATGAACAGTGTATTTTGAGAATTGATCGGATATATACATGACGACCAACCCCGGTAGTTTGATCCTGCCATTTTGGTCCAAAGCTCGGTAGTTATAATTAATAGGTATGCGCTGTGACAGGTACTGTAAATAAGCTGAATTGCAGCCTGAAATCCCCCCATTTCAACTGCTACTAGTGTGCAGCCCAGGCTAATCATCAATATCGATAATGAGGCAAAAACAGGATTTCAGTATTATTGCCTTGGTATTACTCGAGGCTACCGCTTTTGAACAGGCAAGGATGTACAAAAAACTGGAATGTGGAATTCTATTAGGACAACAGAAGGTTTGTTTTTCCATTATGATGGTGAAGTCATTCAACGATTTGATGTCCTGAGGCAAAAACCAATGAGCAAATACGCCGTACGAGTGCAGCTATATATTACTTACGAGAGTCTAAACATGTACAAGATGTATAGGACTAAGAACAGATCTACATGTAAGTGAAATAATGCATATGAAAACTGGAACACTAAATAGTCTTCTGACGTCTTTCGGACTGCTTTCCTAACCTTGTATGATTCATAAATCCTTGGCTTTGTGCATGCTGATCAAAGAAAGACATTGGAACATGATGTAACTCTAAGGGAAAAAAAACAAAACAAAACAAGAATCTATAGAACGAAAACAAGGCAAATGGGCATGCTACTGGCAATAGACATCGAAAGGAACACATCATGGCTACAACAATCTGCGCATAAGGTATAGATGCACTTTACAACTCAACAACTAGTGGGAGGGACGTGCACCCAAGCATTAACACATACAATTTGAGAATGAGACTGACATAGGCACATTTGTATCAGCAAAATGCATCGTTTGGTCGAGTTCAAAACTCCAACCCGGTAGCTACTTTACTGTGAGTTTATCAGGCCAGATCGGTTAAACAGAATAAATCCCCAGCAAAAATAAACCCCTGCAACAAAAGGCAGTTGCCAGATTGGAGAGAGAGGGTAAAATCTATCTGTTGACGAGCTAAGCAACCTGATAATGCCTAATCCTGCAGCCATGCAATACCTTCTGCTAAGTATCTGCTGGGATAATAAGCACACTAACAAAATTCCGTGACACTGAACCAATATATCATGCACAAATACTGTAAAGGCACGCATACAACAGCAGAGAGCACCACAACAACTGCCCTTCGCAAATATTCAACCATCGCATAACTAGGAATCACACGATAGAGGCAGATACGACGAGCAGGCAAGACGTACCTTGGTCAGTTTTCGGTCTCGGGGCAGCAGCAACAGCAGCGCCTGCTTAGCAGGCTACTGCGGCAGCAGCAGCAGCGGCGCCCCATCTTCCTCATCTTGTGCGCGAGGCAGATGTAGTCTTCTGACGTGCGACCAAAGGCCCGGAAGCACCACACGAGGGCGTCCCCATCGGTGGCGCCTTCTTTTAGGCCAATCGGGTTCGCTGGATCCGCCTGGAATGTGAAGGGGAACTCCAGCGGACGGCGCCGCCCCTTCTCCCCGCACAGCTTCTCCCGAAGCTCTCGTCCGACCTCCCTCGCCCAAAAGACCATGTCAAGGGCAGCTATCTCTTCCCTAACATGATTATAGATCTCTGTGTACAACTCCGGCGGGATGGCGTCCGCGGGAGGCAGTGATGCGGCCGCAACGACCAGAAAGAGGACGGCGGCGGCGGCGGAGGCCATGGCGATGCGATGCGAGTGGTGGGTGGGTGGGTGGGGTGGTGTTTGGCGTGCTGAGGAGTTGCGCACTTGTGCGTGGGGGGTGGGGGAGAAGGGGGAACTGGGGGAGGGAGTTGTGCTCGTCGCCTGATGGGCCTGACTGATGGGCCTTCGTAACCCAAAAACAGGCCCATATGCCAAAATATTCTATCTGGTGGGCGCGACGACCCGTCTGATGAGCCTCGCGGTTGCTGACGCGTGGGTCTGGGCCCATGCGTCAGTAACTCAAAGTCAACGGAGTGACTGACGAGCCCTCTCCCACTGCTACGGTAGTACAATGGCATGGATGCTCATGTACGCCACGCACGCACGTACACACTCAGCCCTTATACACACACGCATCTCGCCCCACATGTAGATTATTCTACCAAATAACACTACTTTTTTCATATCATATGAAAATATTTACAAAATTTCTACACTATGCATATTAGGCCGGCGAAGGTAGAGGTTAGTTCACCGTGGTGCACTGCTTAAGAGATTTTTATAGGCTCTTGTGATTACATGGCGATTTTGAGTCCAACTAGGAGTGAAAAAAATTTTACCCTGATGCCTGTGCACTGGCAAATTGTACATGGCGTCGCCCCATTATAATAGAACATGAAGCATACCATGTACCATGTACCGGGTAAAAATAAGCATACCACGGCCACTAGACAACAGTCTATTATTTTCTTTTTATAAGAGAGAACAGTCTATTGTTTAAAATTCCAAACTTGGTCAGACGATATCAAACTTATCGATGGTTCAACCATAAAATGTCAAAGAGTTGGGGGTCGCAATCGATGGTTCAAAGAGTTGGGGTCTTGCGCTGGTTTGTGGGTGGCGTGCGTATACAGGAGGCAGGCCGGGACGAGGCGGCGGAGGTGGCGTGGCCCGTGGGCGCGACGGGGACGGGCGGGTGGGTTGGTCTCGTGCTTTCCCTCAAAAAAAAAAAACTTGGTCTCGTGCTTGTCGGGTCGCGCAGAGGCCAGAGGCCGGAGGACCCAAACCCCACGCGGTAGGATGAGGACGCCGGCCAGCCATGTTCCGTGCCACCATTAGACAAACGCCGTCTCCGTTAGCGTTAGTTCGAGGGGTAAGAAAGCCATTTCATGTCGTGTCATCTCTCTAGCTGTGCGCGCTGCGAGCTTGCCTGCGCAAACTACCGTTTGTTGTTTGGTACCAGACTAGGGCTGTGTTCGGATTCAGGAATCTTCAACACGTTTTTCTTATTCATCTTACTCACAGAACACGCTTTCTAGTGCATTATTTATCTAGAAAAAGAATTTTTAATTCTAATATGAACATAGCCCAGTATGCACCTTGATTTGATGAGCCAGGCTAGATTGATTTGCAACGGTGAACGGTGGTACAAGTATTAAACTGTCACAAAATCTCGGTATATACTACTGTAGTAGAAAATTTGGCACAAACGTCTCATGTTTGGCCGGCCGCTCATACATCAGGAGTGGACCTGGTCTCTCTGGGGGAACTGGTCCTGCGGTAAAGCATGGAAAACCACCGGATGCGTTTTGTCAGGCCGTGGGTGAACTGGTCATGCGACAGCGGGGAGCCTTGCCTAACCACCACCGCTGGAATCCCCGCGCCGCTACCTGGCTGGCTGCAGAGGAAAATATCTCTGGTTCAAACTTGCAAAACAAGCACAAGATTTTAGTTCTGTTGGATAAAAAAGAAAGAAAAGAAAGGAACATATACACGAGTAAATACGTGCCTGCTACCGTAGGCTTTAGGGTACCGTATGTACTTTTTTAGGTATGGATACCGTACCGTATCTACATAGGAATTGTGGGTGTAGAGTCCTGACAGACTAAACAACCCTGGCGGCCCACCCTATGGGCCGGCCCATGAACAAGACTTGACGTACAAGACAAGGATTAGTCCTAGTCGGTTTGGATATACTGTATTTAGGAATTAGAGATAAACTTGTAAAAGTCTCCTAGTCCTATACGGTTCCCATGTAACCCTGCCCTCCGGACTATATAAGGGGAGGCAGGGACCCCCTCAAAACAATCTCATCAATACAAGATACATCATACAGGACGTAGGGCATTACGCTCCGGCGACCTGAACCTGTCTAAAACCGTCTCTTGTCACCTTCGGCTCTAGATTCTCGACGACTTCTCCCTAAACCCTTCTCTCGGGGCACCCCCTCGAGAACCTAGTCAGCATAAATCGCCGACACTTTGGCGCCGTCCGTGGGATCTACTCGTCGAGTCTTCAGTAAAGAGTCGATGGCCTCCTTCAGCGCCTCCATCGTCACCAAGTTCGAGGCAGGCGCCTCCTTCGTTTTCAGCTCCTGGCTTTGCATCGCAAACCAGGAAGGCGAACTCCAACACCAATTGCGCGACGAGGTGGCTGCACCAGCTTCGTCACGCGTGCAAACCACTCCGCGAGGATCTCGGAAAATCCCAAATTCCGACACGATCTCTGGATCGTATCCTACTCGGAGGAGTACATGGCGCCCGAAGCAGATTCAATCCCGGGTAGACCACGTCAACTCAACCCCTATCAAGGGGCAGGATCAAGCCACGTGTCCACGACTCCCCGGCGGACTTCGGATCACTTCCGAGTCCCGCCAGGGTTCAACGATCAGGACCGTGACAGCAACCCCGCGGGTACCCAGGAACCCTGGCTCCAACCCCCGCGGGACGAAGACTTCACCACGTGGATCGCGCGCATCTCAGTTTTCCCTCGGGTTAACAAACTCAGCCGCGATCCACCAGAAGCACCTGAAGAAGAAGGTTCTCCAACCCCGTGGAGCAACCTTGGATCTTGTCATGACCACAACTCCCTCGGGAGTTATCGTTCATTGGCCTGACATGGATCCCGAGGTGGCTCTCCTCGAAGCAAACGTACCTTCCACGGTACGGGATATTCTACCTCTGCTTCCTTTCCAAGAAGGCAGAGTACTCCCTGTTGCCACGAGTAACAGAAAACCCGGGCCTAGCAACCCCGGTCGCCAGTTCTGCGTAATCCTCAACGATCACAGCGATGAAGAAGTTGTCTCCGACGACGCTCCAACAGAGGAAGGAGAAACCGATGCGGACCGAGAACTCCGTATCGAGCGAAACCGCAACCGTGCCCTACGACGTCGTTTCATTAAGAGGAAGAATCTCAACTCTGAGTTCGACAAGGAAGGCATCTTCAACTCCCCTGTGGCCAACATCTTGTTCGGGGTCAGCGTCTTCGAGGGGTTCCAAACTACCCCTGAGATCAACCTCGCCAAAGCCCGCCTAGAAGCCCCAGCGGTCATGGTTGATCGCCTGGACGGAGGTCGCTCAGCCTCCAAAAGCAAGAGTTCTTTGCGCCACCAAGCACCGTCAGCCAGGCGTCAGAGCAGCCACTACGGCAGCTCTGCAGGACAATCAAAGGACAAGAACAGGCCTCGCGAAGAACCCCGCCGTCCTCGCGAGGAACCTCCCAGGTCCCAGCGTCGCGAAGAACCCCCTCCAGCCCGCTCTCATGCCACACCAAACGACGCCCGCAACGATATCATCCGGATCAGAGAAGGGAGAGCTACCTCCCACGTTGCGGATTCTGCAGGAAGATGCGCCGCTCCCAACCCCGATGCTCTGCCATGCTACACACGCGCCATCCGCGTCAGCTCTTTCCCGCGAAAGTTCAAGCCGCCAGGCATCGCCAACTTCGACGGGAAGCAAGATCCAAACATCTGGCTGCGCAGATACTCTTCTGCAATTGAAGCATCGGGGGGCGATGACATCTCCAAGATGCTCTACTTCCCAGTTGCGATGGAGCAGGGTCCTCTCACCTGGCTCGAGTCCCTTCATCCAGACTCCATCGACAGCTGGCACGCGCTAAAGAAGGCTTTCGTCTCCAACTACCAGGGTTCTTTTGAGCGCCCTGGCAGCAAATATGAACTCCGCGCGTGCAAACAGAAGCCAGACGAGTCCCTGCGCGACTATAACAGGCGATTTTACGCCATCAAGGCATCCTGCGTTCCCATCCCTGACTCAGAAGTCATCGACTACTTCCAAGAAGGGATGACTGATCGCACCCTCTTCCGTGACTTCGGTCACAACCGTCCTCGTGACCTCGAGGAATTCCGCGCACTGGTGTCCAACTGGATGGACACCGATGATCAAGAACGGGAGCGCTACGGCAAACGACCCAACAACCCTGGCCACAAGAACCAGGAAGACAACAGGGATCAACCGCGCGACTCCTTCCAGCGTAACGGCAACAACCCACGGAAGCGACCACATAACACGGTCGCAACCGTCCAGACCGTCCGCGCCGCCAAATCCGCGCAGCAACGAAGGGAAGAATTCAACAAACTTCTCAAGAAGCGCTGCCCCTACCACCCCGACAGCAAGCACACCATGGGCGAGTGCACGCTCCTTCGGGAGACGTTCAGCACGCCCAACAAGAAGCAGAAGTCGGCCGGAGATGGAGACGACGGGCACGACAAGGGAGACAGCGGTTTCCCAGACATCACCAACACCGTCAACGTCATCTTCGGAGGCATGGCAGTCAGCGACACTTCGTGCAACCGCAAGAATGCGCGGCGAGGCCTACGCAGCAGAACCAGCGGTGGTTACACCGCTACGGTGGTCGGACACCACCATCACCTGGTCCCGAGAAGATCAATGGACGGAGATCACCTCTCCTGGACGATATCCTCTTGTCCTCGAGACCGTGGTGGCGAATAGCAGGCTCACCAAGGTCCTGATCGACGGAGGCAGCGGGCTCAACCTCATCTTCGCCAAGACGCTGAAGTCCATGGGCCTCGACACAAGCACGCTGCAGCCGGCGGATACTCCTTTCTACGACATCATGTCTGGGAAGGCCGCCATCCCCCTCGGGCAAATCACCTTGCCCGTCACGTACGGTACGGCATCCAACTACCGTACAGAGTTCATCAAGTTCGAAGTTGCAGACTTCGAAACGTCCTACCACGCCATCCTCGGGCGACCAGCATTGGCCAAGTTCATGGCCATCCCCCACTACACCTACCTGGTGCTGAAGATGCCAGGGCCTCACGGTGTTCTTTCCCTTCGCGGCGATATCAAGCGCTCCTACCTCTGCGACAAAGAGGCAGTGGAGTACGCCGTCAGAGCCGCGTCCACCATAGATCGCCAAGAGCTCCAACCCTTGGCCGCAGCCGTCGTCGCAGAGGACGATGACGCCCCGACGCAGAAGAAGACACGGGCTATCAAGCCTGTGGAGAAGGTCGCAACAAAGACGATTGACCTCCAAACAGGAGATCCATCGAAGACAGCAGTGATTGGCTCCACCCTCACTCCTGCATAGGAAAACGCGCTCGTCGACTTCCTGCGAGCCCAGGCAGACATCTTTGCTACAAAGCCTTCCGACATGCCTGGAGTCCCCAGAGAGTTGATCGAGCACAAGCTAGACCTCAACGAGAGCGCAAAGCCCAAAAAGCAGCGCCTCCGAAGATTCGCCACAGAGCGTCGGGAAGCCATCAAGAAAGAACTAGCTAAGTTATTAGCAGCTGGTTTCATTAAAGAAGTCTTCTATCCGGATTGGTTAGCCAATCCGGTTCTTGTAAGGAAAAAGAATTCGAATCAATGGAGAATGTGTGTTGATTATACTGATCTCAACAAACACTGCAAGAAGGATCCCTTCAGGCTTCCTCGCATCGATCAAGTCATCGACAGCACCGCCGGGTGCACCCTACTCTGTTTCCTCGATTGTTACTCAGGATATCACCAAATATCGCTGAAAGAAGAGGATCAGATTAAAACTTCATTCATCACGCCATATGGCGCATATTGTTACACAACCATGCCTTTTGGCTTGAAAAATGCAGGTGCCACATATCAGCGGGCGATACAGGGTTGTCTTCAAGACCAACTTCATCGAAATGTTGAAGCCTACGTTGATGATGTGGTAGTCAAGACAAGAAATCCCGAGGATCTCATCGCTGACCTCACCGAGACGTTCGAAAACTTACGCAAATGGCGATGGAAGCTCAACCCAGCCAAGTGTGTTTTCGGCGTTCCATCCGGAAAGCTCCTTGGGTTCATCATCAATGAACGCGGCATTGAGGCTAATCCAGAGAAGATAGCAACTATCATGAACATGGAGCCGCCGCGCACCGTCAAGGATGTCATGAAACTTACGGGCTGCATAGCTGCACTCAACCGCTTTATCTCCAAGCTGGGGGAACGCGGGACTGAGTTCTTCAAGCTACTCAAGAAGCAAGATAGATTCCAGTGGACTCAGGAAGCTCAAGTCGCCTTCGACAAGCTCAAGCAGTTCCTGACTACACCACCTGTGCTCACTGCACCGCTCCCGGGCGAAGATCTCTTGCTCTATATTTCAGCAACCACTAATGTCGTCAGCGCGGCTATTGTTGTTGAACGCGACGAGGAAGGTCATCTTCAGAAGATTCAACGACCGGTGTACTTTGTGAGCGAAGTCCTCTCGGACTCCAAATCCAGGTACCCTCAAGTTCAAAAAATTCTATATGCTGTCTTAATGACATCCAGAAAGTTGCGGCATTACTTCGACACCTACAAGATCATTGTGCTTATTGGTTACCCTATTGGTGAAATTCTCCACAACCAAGACGCTACAGGGCGTATCGCCAAGTGGGCTGTTGAGCTCGGAACATACAGCATCGAGTTTCGTTCTCGCACGGCCATGAAGTCTCAAGTCCTTACTGATTTCATATCGGAATGGACCGAGCACAACCTTTCGGTCGCCACCACCAAGCCCGAGCATTGGATCATGTATTTCGACGGGTCACTTAAGCTAGAAGGCGGAGGCGCTGGTGTGCTGTTGATCTCACCTCGAGGAGATCAACTCAAATATGTTCTGCAGATTCAGTTCGCTGTTACCAACAACGCTGCAGAATACGAAGCACTTCTTCACGGAATGAAAATGGCCATTACCCTCAGTATCAAGCGTCTGCTGGTGTATGGGGATTCAATGTTGGTCATCAAGCAAGTCAACAAGGACTGGAATCGAAACCATGAAGACATGGACGCATACTGTGAAGAAGTTCGGAAGTTGGAAAAACACTTTCTCGGCATTGAATTTCATCATGTCGAGCGAGACTACAACGTCGCTGCGGACGTCCTATCAAAGCTGGGTTCTTCCAGAGCAGAGGTGCCTAGTGGGGTGTTCGTCAATGAACTCTCCAAGCCATCAATTTCTGCAGCAATAACTTCTGACAATACAACCTCAGCTCCTGAGGTTATGCTCATCGACGCCACTTGGAGCACTCCGATTATAGACTACATATTGCACGACAAACTTCCTGCCGAGAAGGCAGAAGCTCAGCAAATTGTCCGCCGTAGCAAGTCCTATGTTATAATCGGCAATACACTGTACCGACGAGGTGCACGCTCTGGCGCATTGATGAAATGCGTCTCACAACAAGAAGGAGTCAACATCCTGGAGGAAATTCACGCAGGAGAATGTGGCAATCATGCAGCTTCCCGCACTATCGTAGGCAAAGCCTTCCGTGCCGGGTTCTACTGGCCCACAGCTCTACACGACGCTGAGGAAATTGTTCGTCACTGCAAAGGTTGTCAATACTTCGCTCATCATTCACATCAGCCTGCTCACAAGATCAAATTGATACCTCCCTCATGGCCATTCGCATGCTGGGGGCTTGATATGATTGGGAAACTACCCAGGGCGCCTAGTGGATTTGAGTATTGTTTCGTCGCAATTGACAAATTTACAAAGTGGATAGAAGTCTTCCCGGTTGTTAAACCAACCTCTGAGAAGGCAGTCCAGTTCCTCCAAGATTGATTCTTCGCTTCGGGATACCACACCAAATTATCACAGATTTGGGTACTACCTTCACAGGTAACAAGTTCTGGGACTACTGTGAAGATCGCAGTATCGAGGTATCCTATGCCTCTGTTGCTCATCCTCGTGCCAACGGGCAAGTTGAACGAGCCAATGGCATGCTCCTTGACGGACTTAAGGCTCGCATGGAACGAACCCTGAAGAAAGCAGAAGGCCGGTGGATGAAAGAACTCTTCCCAGTTGTCTGGGGCCTACGATCTCAACCCAGTAAAGCTACAGGGCAATCTCCCTTCTTCCTGGTGTATGGATCAAAGGCTGTTCTACCTGTTGACGTCATGCATGGTGCTCCTCGCGTTGAGGAATTCCAAGAAGCCATGGCGGACGAACAACGGACGCTGGAAGTTGATACGGCTGAAGAAGTACGACTGACAGCCTTGTTACACAACGCTGCGTATCTTCAGGGACTCCGCAGATTCCATGACAAAAATGTGAAGACAAGATCATTCCAGATTGGAGACTTGGTGTTACGACGAATTCAGAATACAGTCGGCCATTCCAAGCTTACTTCACCCTGGGATGGTCCATTTCTTGTTTCCAAGGTCCTTAAGCCAGGCACCTATAGACTTCAAACCGAAGACGGTGTAGAATTACCAAATCCTTGGAATATAGAACATCTACGCAAATTCTACGCGTAGCTCCATCACTGCAACAATGCTTTGGCATCATAAGAACCAATTGCTTTAGCATCAGAGTTCTTCTGTAAACATTGCTCCGGCAATATATGACCTAATTGCTCCGGCACTACAGGTTATTTTGTACCGTTGCTTCGGCAATGAGATATATTTTAATACAGCTCCCCTTACTGGGTTGTTTATTTGTCTTCGTGACATCATCCATCACTTCCGAGTCCTTTTTAGACTTGGTCAGTTTCTTCTACATGTATTCGGAGCCTATGAATGAGGTCTATCCGGGTTCTTTCGGGGCCAAGAACGGATCTGTTCCTCCTATTACGCTATTCTGTGATAGTTTCCAGCTTAACGCTGCCGCTCCGTGGGTCTTACTGGCTTCTTGCTTCGGCAAACCATATACAGTTAGTTCCCAAGTATCCTCCCCGGGTACATTTTATTAGATAGCTTATGCTATAAGAAATCTCCCTGGGTTCCTTCGGGTTCTTAACAGGGCTGTTTTTCACAAGTTAAAATCTACGCAACGTACATTTTGACTAAGTCCTGGTTAGCAACACAGAGACAACCCGGGAATTCATAGAAATTCTTGGTTTTTCTTCATAACATGACAACAATATATTACATTGCATAATATTTATATTACAATAACATTTGTTTACAATTACAGCCTAAGGCTCTGTGCAATTGCTTCTGCAACTGGCTCGGCCTCTTGCTTCAGGTCCCTGAAGGCAGACTCGGTACAGTTCGGCTCTGCGCCTTCTACCAGCTTGCCTATGTCTACCTCCGGGTACCTGGACTTAACTACAGCAAGGACATGCACAAGACAAGCTTTCGAGGATCTCTTGATGTACGCCTTCAGTTGTCTTGGCATGGCCTTCAGGCGCTCCAGGAATGATAGCGGTGCTGAAGGGTCTTCTGGGACCAAGGCTTTCACCACCGGGTTCGCTGCCTTCTCTAGCAGCGAGATCCGGTTCAAGGCTTCTGCCAAGTCGTCGTCAGACTTCTTCATCAGCCGCAACGACTCTTCTAGCTCTGACATCCTCCTGGCCGCCTGTTCAAGCTTCTCGTCCAGCACCTTCTTGTCTGCAAGATGCTTCTGTGCTTGGACGAGTTCCCTGGATAGCCGATGATTCTCCTCGCGAGCTTCCTCCATGTTCTTGGCAAGTTGCTTTTGCTGCTCGAGGACTTGAATTAATTGCTCGTCGGCATCCTTGCGTTGTTGGACCGCCACTCTGAGTTCTTCTTTAAGGCCTTCATGCTCGACAGAGAGGGTCTTCAACGTTTCTTCGTGACGGTTGGCCAAGTTGGACCAATCCGTCATCTTGCTCTGGGTTGTTGCTAGTTGCTGTTGCACCCCTGCTCACAAAACGACAATTACAGAGTTGTTATTCAACAATGACGGTGGAAATTTCATTACAAGACTTCGGTAGCAACAGAGTACCTTTGAGCTCTGCTTTTGCCGACGCAAGCTTCTTCTTCATGTCCTCCTTCTCCGCGGCCAGCTCCTTGGTCCGCAGGTGCAAGGTGCGGATCATGTCGGCGTCTTCCGCCTCCTGGAGCTTGCGATCTTCGCGCTCACGCTCCAGCTCCTTCTGGAGACGGTCCGCCTTGGCGTGCATCAAGGAAATATTATGGAGATACTCGGTTTTCTTCCTTGATGCCTCGCCAACAGCCTATAACAGAGTTGTTATAAGATATGCTTCATCAATACTACAAGAACAGGGTTGTTTTACTAACCTTGAAGTAGGCTACTGCCCTCTCGGCGTGGTACAGTCCCCTGTCGATGTGTTGCTCATCTTCCTCCGCGTCCAAAATGTACTCGAAGGTCTGCGGGTTCGGATTGAGCATTGGGTCGAAGCTCCCGATGCGGAAGCTGCCACCCTCTTCTTCAGCTCCAGTACTCTTGGGTACCCTGGGGATCTCTTCAATCATTTGCTCTGGGGTTGTTGTTTCAGTTTGTTTCCCCCTTGAGCACTCTGCTTCCGCCCCGGCCTGGGTTGTTTCTGTGACGCTCGGGGGCTGCGTAGAGGACTGGTCACGGTGTTCCAGCTCGGATTCTTCAATCACCGCCGACGTGACCAGCTGTTCGATATCTGCCAGCACCTCCGCGACTGTCTCCTCGACTTGTGCTCCCTCTGGTGCTGGCGGGTCTGCTGGCATTGCTGTTTGAACCTCCGGCAGGGTTGTTTCTGGTACAACCCTGGGTTCTTCGGGCACTACGGCCTCTGGTTCTACAGCTGCATGATCAACCGAGGGCTCTTCCCTAGTTATCACTGGGGTTTCTTCAACTCTGGAACAATAATGTTTGTTAGTCACAACAGTATATTACAAAGCTAAATTTTGTACTGCTTAATGGGATACTTACATGGTGGAAGGCCGCATGGGGATTTCTGGCTCCCCCAAGGTGAACTCCTCTTCAACTTCCTGCTCTGGCACCGACGGTCCTGCTTGACAGGGTTCTTCAATTATTGGCGTTGTCCTTGTAAATGGCGCGGAGACAGGGTTGAAGATCTCGTGCAGGATCTCTTCATCAGACAATGGTCGCCGAGCAGAGCTGCCTTGCTGCGGGATGCTGGTTCCAATTTCTCTGATAGATATCCCCACTGAAGATGTTGTCCTGGGTTGTGGGGATACTTTTGCCCTCTCCTCTGGAATAGTCCTGGCACGGGGCTTGGGCAGTGTACGCGCTCTTTTGGGCACAGGCGCTGCTGGCTCTGTTGGTGCCGGTCTCTTGGACCTTTCTGCTCCTCTGGAGGTTGCTCCTGATTTGGCTTGGGGTTCTTCAAGGACCTGTGGTTCAAGTTTAACCGTTGGCTCGTCAGGATCTTCAATCGCAGTTGGCTTGCTTGGGCGACCTTGTTCTCTTACCTTTGGATCCACACACCGTGCCAACAGAGCAGCTTCTTCGGTGTTGGTCGGGTCCAGGGGTGGCAAACTCACATAGAGTGCGCCGGGCTTCATACTGTGATGATCAAGACATTAGTTTATAATATAACTTCAACAATAAGGCTATATATTGATTTCAGGCAAGGATCTTACCTCAGGTGTCATGGTGATTGCAGAAATTTCCATTATCTCTGGAAATTGGTCATCGTTGATCACCAGAAACTTCCTCAAGAGTTGATTCACTTTCTTTTCTGACAAGTCTCCGGTGGCATTCCTTGAGGGGTCTGTTTCCCCAGAGTACTTGTACCCTGGGTTACAGCGTTGTTTACAGGGCTGGATCCTCCTCAGCAGAAATGACCTATATACTATGGCTCCTGTCAGCCCTTGTGCCTTCAGATCTCTAATCATGTTGAGCAGCTCAGGGATCTGCATTGCCTGGTTCACTCCAACAGTTTCACTCCAGAATGGCTTCATTACTGGAGGATTCCCTGAGCGGCTCTGAAGCTGTGGCTGGTGGTTCCATGCGTAGAACCACTCCTTCTGTCAGTCCTTGAGGCTTTCCTTAGTTGTGTAATCCAAGTATACCGGCCTCATGCCCTGGCGGAATTGGATGACCACCTTTCCCACCACCTGCAGTGGTCCGCTGGAGGTCTTCACCCTGAATAAATGGCGGAACAGTGCAAAATGGGGGTCTATCCCAAGAAATGCTTCGCACAGGTGGATGTAGATGGATAGATTCAGAATGGAGTTGGGATTCAGGTGACACAGTTCAATCCCATAAAATTGAAGCACACGGCGGAAAAAATCACAAGTTGGCATGCCAAAACCGACTTCATAGAAGGCTTTCCATACCGTGATTTCCTCGGTTTCCTCGGTGGGGTATTCGTGCCCGTGTGCGCTTCTCCACTGACTGATCTCTTGCGCTGGCAAGAATCCATCTGCCTCTAGGGCCTTGATGTGTTTCTCCTTCAAAATACTGGTCGGCCAGTCGCTGATCGGATCTTCAATGATTGGCACTTCCCCCGCGGGCGCTGCTTCCTCGGTCGTCACGACCTGCTTCATGGCCTCTGCTTTCCTCTTCGAGCCCTTACCTCTGCTGGATCCTTCACCACCGGCCATTCGGATCTCTTGCGATTGGGTGTGGATTGGATATAAGATTGGGGGAGGCTGTGGATGTTTCTGCGCGGATTCTGGATTGCGAGAATTGCAACTGTCGCAAACCCTAGATCTGTATTGCGCAAGCGTACGGATACTGAGGGTCGCGGGCGGTTTATATGGGCTTTTCGAAGCGTTACTTCGGTAATTTTCAATTTTGGTCCTTTCTTGATCCTATATTTGAATTCGTTCAAATTTAGGCTCGGGGGCTGTGGACATATTTTCAGGAAATATTTTTCTGAGAATTTTTGGCTTCAATTGATAAATTTATGAGGAATTCTACAAGAATTCGGGTTTCTTCGGAAATTGATTCTCTTTTGGTTCGGAATTCGAAAGAGCCTCGAATTTCTTCTTCAAAGATAAACGAGGCTCGGGGGCTGCCCAATTGGGCGCACCTAATCGGTGCGCACCAATCCGAACTTCGAGAAGACTTATGAGCACATCATTACCTATTGAACAGCATGGTTGCAACTTCCAAGATCAAAGAACCCTGGCGGATTTCAAAAGAACTCTGGAGGACCTCAAAGAACTCTGTACTTTCAACAAGGCTGTTCTTCAGGAGATAAGGTGCTCGGGGGCTTGTGGGTGTAGAGTCCTGACAGACTAAACAACCCTGGCGGCCCACCCTATGGGCCGGCCCATGAACAAGACTTGACGTACAAGACAAGGATTAGTCATAGTCGGTTTGGATATACTGTATTTAGGAATTAGAGATAAACTTGTAAAAGTCTCCTAGTCCTATACGGTTCCCATGTAACCCTGCCCTCCGGACTATATAAGGGGAGGCAGGGACCCCCTCAAAACAATCTCATCAATACAAGATACATCATACAGGACGTAGGGCATTACGCTCCGGCGACCCGAACCTGTCTAAAACCGTCTCTTGTCACCTTCGGCTCTAGATTTTCGACGACTTCTCCCTAAACCCTTCCCTCGGGGCACCCCCTCGAGAACCTAGTCAGCATAAATCGCCGACAGGAATAGAGCGATTATATGTGTGCATGTAAGGGTTTGGATACAATGTTTCACATTTTTTTTAAATAAAAAACGTAAACTAAAGAACATGACAAAAACTAATGCTTTTGCACAACAAGAGATCATTCATCCTACTACCAAATAGAATAAAGCAGATAACATGGCCACTGAAGTGTTGATAGCTTGGTTCCATCAATCGTGACATGCAAGAAAAGTAAACTATTATTTTACGAGAACCTACCTTATTAGTAAGTTAAAACACATCAACCTTAAGGCGCCAGGGCCAGATAGAATTCATGCTATCTTCTATAAAAGATTTTGGGAGCTAGGCTGTAAACACGGCGCGAATACCATATGGCTGGAATGACACAATGATCGTCCTGATTCCCAAGGTAAACAAGTATCCCAATCTCAGCCAATTAGTTTGTGCAACGTGGTGTACAAAGTTATATCAAGATGTTAGCAAACAAACTTGGAATTGTTTTGCCGGATGAAATCAGTGATCATCAAAGTGCATTTGGACCTAGAAGACTCGTTACTAATAATATTATTCTTGCTTATGAAAGTATTCATACCATCAAAAAGAAACGTGGAAAGAAAGGGTTATGTGCAGTTAAGCTTGATATGCATAAGACCTATGATAGAGTAGAACGGGGTTTCTTGGGAGAAAATTATGATTAAAATGGGGTTTGATGGAAGATGGGTAAATCTAATCATGGCATTTGTCAAGTCTGAGTATAAGATCAGGGTAAACTCAATGGAGACTGAATCTTTTACACCAACAAGAGGCTTGCGGCAGGGGATCCGTTATCCCCATACCTATTTCTTATGGTTGCAGAAGGGCTGTCTAGTCTTTTGAAAGGACTAAAAAGTAGAGGGGAGTTACAGGGAGTTCATGTCTGCAGTAATGCACCAGCTATTTCTCATTTGTTATTTCTCATTTGTTTTTTGTGGATGGCTCATTGATTCTAGGGTTAATTGGATATATGCCATTACAATTGTTGCGATTCGGAGATATACCATTAATATTCAACTAATATGAACCATGTCATTACAATTTCTTTATAATTTGAAATATGCCATTATGTAACGATGTTGGACCCACACGTAGGTGTACGCAGACCAGATGTATTTTCATATGGACTGAAATGCCCTCCGGTACACCTTTTCTCTCTGGTCACTTACACATAAGGCCCACATGTCATCTCCTTTCTCCATCCTTTTCTTCCCCAAGGCTTCTTCTCCAACTTGTTTTTCTCTGGTGGACGACGACGAGCTCAACAATGTTGTGGATAGATGTGACGTGGTCGTTGGTGACGAACCCGTCCTCGACGTGCACGGCGGCAAGGTGGCCAGGCCACAACGAGCTTGTCCTAGCCATGTATGGCGGGCTGGCGGCGAGGTGGTCGGGGTCAGCGAGCTCGCCTTGGCTGTGGACAGCGGCGAGATTACCAAGCTAAGCTTCTCTCCTTCTCTCTCCCTCTCGGACTCTCTTCTTCTTTTTCTGGCAGATCACATCTGCCATGAGCAGCTTGGGTTGCTGGCCAAATTCCAGCCGCTAATCTCCAGGAAGTCCAAATCCCCTCCACCAAAGCTCATCACCTTCCTAAGCCCCCCTTCAAGAACATTCCTCTCCAGCTCCCGTCTCCGTCTGGCCTAGAGAATCAAAGTTTCCCCAAGCTGCCATAGTCGCCACCGACGAGGTCCACCTCACCATCAGATTCCAAGCTAGTTCTCGTCGGGGCAAGAGGGCTCGTCGTCCAGTGCCGCAGCCACATCGACGTCGCCTGTCCCGTCGGCGCCGTGGGGTCGTGCAGCCCATCCTGCTGTTTGCTCGCGCGCGCCGTCCTTGTTGGGTCGCGCAGTCGTCTCCACATGCAGCGCGTTGCGGCGGCGTTCGTGGAGGCACGGCAGCGGCACGCACTCGAAGCGCGGCCTGGCCCTGGCTCTGCTCCTTCCTCGCGCCACTCCCAGCCGAGTTCGGCGCCGCGACGGGAACAAGAAGAGGAAAGGGTTGGGAAGAAAAGGACGGAGGAGATGACGTGTGGGGTCTATGTGTAAGTGACTGAAGAGAATGGGGGCACTTTAGTCCATACAAAAATATGTCTGGCCTGCGTACGCCAACGTGTGGGTCCAACGTTGCTCCAAGCGTACATAATGGCATATTTCAAATTACAAAGAAATTGTAATGGCATGGTTCATATTAGCTGAATAGTAATAGTATATCTTCGAATCGTAACAATTGTCGTGGCATATATCCAATTAACCCTTGATTCTAATGCAAACGGACAGAGAATACTGAAGGGGCAGTGAAAGATGAGGTCTCTGAAGCTCTGGGTATTTTTGCTGAATCACTGAATGAGAAATACCTTGATCTCCTAGCCTCGGCAGGAATAGAGTGCAGCGATTGTTTTCAGCACTTGGTTGATAGAGCAAGCTAAAACCAAGGGGTGTAAGGAGAAGCTCTTAAGCATGGGTGGTTAGGACATCCTGTTAAAATCCATTGCTCAAGCCATGTCAGTTTTTGCGACGATGGTATTCAAAATCCCAAAAAAACATTTGCAAAGGGATGTCAGGTGCCATATCTCAATTCAGGTGGGGTGACGAGGATGATCATAGAAGGATTCTTTGGAAAGTTTGGTGCAAGCTATGTATATTATAGAAGAGGGGTGACATGGGCTTTAGAGATCTTGAAAGCTTTAATAGAGTCCCCCTTGTCAAACAAGTATGGAGGCTGTTAGTGGGCCCACATTCGTTGTGTGTGAAAGTGCATCTAGGCCTCTCAATTGGTTTTAGTGATTAATGACGATATAATCTTGTGACTAACGTGTGCTTACTGTTTAGCATTGGTAAATCTTAAATTAGTGCAATGGTGGGGCTTTCATGTTATTCTTGGCCCCCATCATAGTGAAATGATTGTGTTGGTGCAAAGGATATGCTCAAAGGTTAAGGATAAGCTCGTTTGGATGATGAGATGCACTTAAAGTAGTTTAGGTCTTTGTTTTTTCTTTAGTCGTACTATAAAGGGGGGTAAGGGTTTGTAGCTTAACCTAGGCAAGACTAGAGATAGGTGTAGTGCACACTTGTGAAATTCTAGTGCTAGGTAGCTCAGATGAAGACCAAGTGAAGTTAAGGAAACTCATAGAATTTGAATTGGACAAGTTTCAACTTCAAAAGTATCAAAAGAAGAAGATTCATAAAGGCACTGACTATTTTGGTGGTGCCTGGAGCATGGCACCGAATTAATCGGTGGTTTCTGATTAGAGAAGAATCAGTAGCACCACTGACTCATTTCCATGGGTGCTCTCAGGTATCATCGAATTAGTTGGTGACCCCAGACTCACTGTTGTGACAGTGAGCAACAACTATTTCAACGAGTGCATGTATGGACCATCGAATTATTTGGTGATAGTTGGGTGATCCAGGTCAGTGGTATGCTCTCTCTGTAAAATCCACCGACTATTTCGATGGTCGCATCGAAATAGTCGGTGGCCGCTTTTTGAGCTTGGTCACTTGACATGCTCTCTGTATAAAATGCATCAACTATTTTGTTGGGGTCCAAAAGTGGGCAGCGAATTAGTCGATGGTTGTAAGTAGGCGTTGGATTTTAAAGGAAAAGAGACCATAGACTATTTCGGTGGTGATCAAAAGTTATCACTGAAATAATCGGTGCCTCTGCGAAAGTTACAACGGCAAGTGGGGGCTAGTGGGTTTTGAGGGGGCTATTTATGCCCCCTTCTTCTCCCATATGAAAGTCGCTCTTGCCACCCGAAATCACCGTGCATTTAGCTAAGGCTAGCATGGCAAGAGAGGCATTCAAGTTGATTGGAAGTCTTTGATCAAGAAGGTTAATGCCATCTTTATTGTTTGGAGAGTAGCAAGTATCCATCCATCCTTCTCTTGGTCTAGGTTAGTTTAAGTGAAGATCTTCAGCTTGTTACTGTTGGTGATCGGTATCACCTAGATGGCTTGGTGATGATGATCTTGGTGAGCTCACAAGAAGATTGTGTGAAGCTCCAAGAAGGTGTACATAGTATCAGAATCCGCCGTCCCAGAGTGGGGATATCCACTAGAGATCATTTGGTCCTTGCATTGATCAAGGGGGAGATGTACCCTTTGCGCGGGTGCCCCAACAAGGACTAGGGAAGAGTTGTCGACTCTTCGCTACATCGGAGAAAATCGGTCTTCTATCCTTATCTTTACATTTGTGCAAGTTTACTCTCAAGCATTTCAATTCCCAGACTTTCTATGTCATATTAGGATTGGACTTAGGTTGCTAAACTCTTTTATCTGCTAGATAGTCTCACTAGCTCTTCTAGGCACATGGGGTGAATTGACTTGTTGCATAGGGTAGTTTATTGCTTAAAAATTTGTAGAAGTCTAATTCACCCCCCCCCCCCGCTTAGGCATTTGACCCTTTCAATTGGTATTAGAGCCTTATTGCTCAAAGGATAGGCTCCACCGCCTAGAGCAATATGTCTAGCGGGGATGGACCGTCTTCGATGTTTGATGGCATGGATTTCTCATATTGGAAGATCTGCATGGAAGCTTATCTTGATGCCATCGACTTCGGAGTTCTTAAGGTCGACGATATTCGAGGGCACGGATTTCTCCTATTGGGGGAGGGCGGCACGACCGACGACCAGTCAGGGAAGGTGACGATGTTGGCTGTCTATCGAGCGGACGAGGAAGGTGGCGCTACCGCTTGTCTTTCAATCAGTTGGGAAAGGAGGACGACGTGAACCGACAGGAGGGCGTCGCCGGAGAGCACGAGCTGTTGGGGAAGGAGGGTAGTGTGGCCGGCAAGATGGCATTTAATTTTTTTAGTGCTCTATCTATTTTAAATTATAATTTGTTTGACTTTTTACCCTAAATCTGATCGCTCATCTTATTTAATTTTTTTAACAAAATATTATATTTTTTGTTATGATTTGCTTTATCAATATAAGTATTTCATGAATGATCTAAATTTGATAATGTTTGCACAAATTTTTTTGAATAAGACGAGTGGTCAAATTTAGAGTGAAAAAAGTCAAACAAACTATAATATAATATAATATAATATAATATAATATAATATAATATAATATAATATAATATAATATAATATAATATAATATAATATAATATAATATAATATAATATAATAGATAAACTTGATGAGTCAAATTTCTCCCCGGATTTGAAATTCCTAGTTTTGTTAGTCATGCGTGTCTCTGGTTGCACAAACGGCCTCGATCGTGCTCCGCGCGCAACGTTTATTAACAATAATACGTGCACTGTAGAGATCGTGCTCGGTTCTCTGGCACGTATTGCCAAGGTCACTCAAAACTGCCGCGTGGCCTCCTGGTACGAAAAGCAGTCGGGTCAGGTTCGCCTTGCGCCTGCGCGCAGCCTCTGATCCGGTGATCCCCCCTGCTCGGCCGCCGTTCGGGTCGGTCGAGTCAGCAACGGCATCTCTCGTTCAAATGGGACGCGGCTGACCAGAGAAGAGAGAGAGAGATACCGTCTCCACCATGGCCCATGGGCCCGGCCGGAGGTGCTTCCTCTGCCATTTAGCTGACATGTGGGCTTAAAATAAATGGGACTCACTTGTCAGCCACGCAGGTAGAGAGGCTTCTCTCATCAGGGCAGGTGGTTGGCATCTGGGATCGGTGCATCGTGATTCGTGAATGGTCATCTTATCTTCGTGACACGAGAAGCCTCTTTCGGCCTGTACGAAAAGCAGCAAGATGCTGTACCATCCGTTCAAAGCTCGGTGGCAACAGACTGCCCCCCACCAACTCGCCTGCGCGGCACCAACCAGACGCCGATCCAGTACAACAAACTCGTCACCAAGGCTGCACCAAAGCAAACGGGCGCAGCAAGTCATCCAGGATTAGCCAGCTTGGCTGTTCAACGGACGGAACGTGGGGTGATGCGGGCGGCCAGACGGCGACACGGCTCCTGCCGTGTGCCCGCGCGGCCGCACCGGCATGAGTACCCTACAGCCGATCATGGAAATCATCCGGCGGCTGCCAATTTTGGCACACCGGTACATGCATCTATCACAAGTTCTTTCTGCACCGGCCGTGCATCTATCACAAGATTCTTGGCTCCCCCTCTGCTCTGCAGACCTTCCATTTCAGTGCTCTGAAAATAAAAGAGAAAAGGTTCCATTCCTCTCCTGGCCGGTGTATATATATATCTGGCCGAGCTACTTGCCTCTGCTACTGCTAGTAACAATTCATTAACGAGAAGAAAAGTTTTGCTTGCTTATCGCTGCAATGCAAGCAACATGTCCAACATGTCGGTGGCCTCTACTGCCCGTGCACTGAGTCACTGGTCGGACCGTTGGACCCCGACCACGCCAGCAATGGAATGGACGCCCTGAGCCCCCCTTGGACCGCCTCCACCGCTCCCTCACCGGAGACGAGCAGCCGGATGAGGGAGGACTGCATCCTGGCTGACACCGAGCGCATCTTCATTCTCTCAGCTTCTCGAGGTCAAACCGATACCCTCAGAAACCCCCAATGCTCCAAGAATTTCATAACTCTGGTTTGCATCGATCTGCTTTTAGTCTTCTTGGTTCAGCGGATCTACACGCCTGCGCTGGTTATATGATAGCGTCTGTTCTCATGCAAGTGGGAAATTAGCCTTGTAGATTGGGTTGTGTCCATAACCTGTCTGTACAACACGTGTTTGAAAAAAATGATTGCAGCCGTTCATCTTGTATTCAGATCAAAATATGTGATTCGATATTTGTGGCTGTATTAAATTTTGATTTGGTCATGTGAGTAGATTGGTCAAAACATGCTGTTCTTTACTTATATCAGGCACATGGATAGCTTTTGTTCTGCAGGGTTGGAAAACTGATGCTATTTTGTAGCTCTTAATTGCCTTGCAAAAGACAAATGGGAAAATGCTGACTCCAAATTGATATTATATAAACACGAAATAAGGACATTAAATACTGTGACTTACTGTAGACTATTTAAGATGTTTGGCGGTTATATATGTAATTTGTTTGGTTCTGGCAGACTTCAAATTCCTGCTATCTAGTGTAGAACACTGCTTACATTCACTATCTCGTGCAATCATTTCTTGTCTTCATCACCTATCAAATTTATAGTCATGTACTCATGTTTACATCTGGAAACATCTTGTCTGTTGGAAATAAATTACATGGTTTCTTCACTTGTATAAATCTCTAAAAGGTATTGCTGTATTGATATTTCTTAATTCTTGTCAGTACTTTTAAGTGTGCTTATTAGACTCCTCGCAAAAAAAAAAGTGTGCTTATTAGACGACCAAATTAGTAATACTTGTTCTCAACATACATGTTACTTATCTTTGCTGATTCTTGTTACTTTTCTGATTTCAACCTTTGTTTTGCCACAACACAGCTTTGTCATAAGCCCAAAACAGAAGCTAAGGATGATGTTTCATTCAGTTCGTTTATATGCAACGACTGTTTGTGTCGTTTTGGTTAAGCTTTGCTGTCTTGAGTCCCTAATTTCTGAACTTTTTTTTGTTTCTTTCACTGCCTTATCCTGTGATCATTCAGTAGAATAAGCTTATATCCACATCCCACATAACCATGATCTCTGCAATTGGTCTGGCTGTGCAGATTCATGACAAGCTGTTATGTTCTCTGCTGTTTCCCATAAACCAATGTCAGTTGTTACTCAGTGTATTCTTTTGTTTTATGCATTACTTCCACAATCATTTTATATACTTAGCATGTCCAAACAAACAACTGAAGTGTTTAACAGATAACCACTTCTTTTGGATAAAAAAAACAGAGAACCACCTCATCCTGATTAATTAATCGTGGTCTGGGTAGTGATAGCAGTAGCACCATTCTTTTGTTCTCTGTTACTCGGTAGGGTTTACACTTTGTTACTTAAATATGCATCTGCAGAGTAGGACGTACTTGTGGTGTTAATCTCAGTAGTTAAAGGTCTAAAGATGATTTGGAAGTTAACATTTGTTTCAGCGATCTTCCAGTCTGTACTATACTACTACTATGAGCGACACTGCTTACTATCCATAAACAGCATGGCTGCCACATACCGAACTGTAAAACTGGATTTGTACATTGTAGCTTGAGATTGGTCATACTAATAGAGTTCCTGTTATAGAAACAATTATATGCTTCTATGGTTAAATTATTAAAAGGAACTCACATCATCATATGTGCTGGCATTAATTTATCCTTTGCATATTGATGACCATCTTGGACTTTTAGCAATCACGGGCCCTGGAAATTTCATTGGGAGATCTTTGTCCTGAATGAACTTCTCTTACTAGTACATAACAGCAATGCATGTGGAATCATTCAATGACATAGGACAGATTTACTTCTTTGCATATATTGCAAATATACCATCCAGACTGGCAAGAAGGCGTTCCCGTGCCAATCTATCAAGCTTGGTTTGAGGAATTACGTACCTCAATCCAACATTTAACGGTTTAATTTTCCAGTATGAGATAAAAAGAAAATTAATAAACGTGCAAATATCAGGGAACAACAAGTGTTTTTAACCATGGAAAATAACTGGGCGCTCCATTTTTCCATCAAATTTGTTGTCATATGACTATGATGCATCAGATGGTGATTAATCAATCCATTCCATTCCCCAGGCCACACAAGATTGTGAGGAGTGAGAAAATGACGGTTCACTCCTTTGCTGAAATAAAACACCCTCCAAATCTCTATCTTTGCAAATATTGTACTGCTTGCTTGTTTGCATCTGCCTCTCCCTTTTTCCCAATCGAATGGCCTGTTATACAGTAGGAACAAAGTTTTCTGACAAATTAATTTATTATGCTCCTGTATTCTCCATTTTCTTCACCTCAGGTACAATTCGAGCTACATTCCTTTTGAAGAATGGTTCTGAGTTCTTACTGATGGTGAAGTTATGTGACACTGAACATTGAGATCGGGTGGGTTGCATAACATTCTTAAATGCCTGAAAATCAGGGATCCCTTGGGGTGCTTGCTCCTTCACCCATTGCATTTGGGTCTAGTCTTGTTTGATAAACATACCAAGCTATACGTTCTGTATAAATGCATGCCATGATGCAATTATATGTAAAACTTTCACGGATACTCAAACCAACTTATGTGACTGTAAAATACATTTATGTGACTGTTAACACTCTGCGTGCGAGTATGTGACTGTAAAGTACATTTTGACCACCTTCACACCTTACTGTAACATAGAACTTATTATTCTTCACATCCTGAAAAGTCTTAGACATTTTCAACCACCAACAGGGATCTTGATCTTGCCTTTTAATCCGAAACCAAAATGAATAATATTTTTAGTGTACTCTCTTTTGCAGAATAATTTTTTACGTGTTCAGAATGTGAAGTAACCAGGGTGTTACCTGTTAAGGCCCTGTTTGGATCCACCTAGTTAAAGTTTAATAAGGTGTTAAAATTTAACAACTTCAAAAAACAGGTGTTAAAGTTTAACACCCATCTGTTTGGATCCTGTTAAAGTTTAACATCTCACTTTAGCAACAGGTGTATAAAAGACTTTCTTGCTCCTAATCAACTTTTCTCAAACAAGCCACCATTTAACAATAGAGGTACAAAGGTCATTTTTCTCAAACCAGCTACCTTTTAACAAGTTTTAACACCTCAAAACTAGGTAAAAATTTTGAGGGTGTTAAACTTTAACAACCCCATTTTAACCGGGGTGTTTGGATACATTTTCTGTTAAAAGGAGTTAAAAGATGGGTGTTAAACTTTAACAAGTTGGATCCAAACACCCCCTAAGTAGCACGTCGATGCACCATTGGTTTGTGGGCTCCAAGCCATCATGTCACCGCCTTCCTGGTTCGACCTAACCATGCCATTCATCATGGGTGCCCTCACTCATTTCCACCTCTCCTTGTCCCGGCGATGGCAAGGATCAATGGATCATGCATTGTTCGTCCTTTGTCTGGTTCAGAGGATATACGCCTTCGCGACATGCTTGTTGGTCGGACTCTCCCTGATCAGGGGCGGACCTACGTAGAGGTGAGTGAGGGCACAGGCCCTCCCTCAAATCTTTGATGCAAAAGGAACAAACACAATTTTACCTTAGAAAAGCTTTCAAATTTTAGTTGTTCTTAAGGAGTGCCCTCACTCAATATTTAGTCTAGGTCCGCCCCTGTCCCTGATGATCCTGGTACGCTCTGGCAATTTATTGCCTGTATGGTTCTCAGAGATAGCTTCTCGTTCAGTTGGAGAATTAGTGTTGTGGATTGTGCTATTTCCATCAACTGCAGTTGTTACTTAGAGTATTCATCTGTGTTACGTTATGCATGACTTCCACGATCATTTTATATAGCTAGCATGTTTAATCCGTGTCAAAAGAACCCTCAAATTATGTATTATTCATTGCTAGTTACTCTTTATCAGTGGGGTTGACATGTTTATAGGACAAGGAGAAAAACAACGTTAATTTCCTTATATATATATATATATATATATATATATATATATATATATATATATATATATATATATAGCCAGCCCACATGGCGCACCAGGATTGGCTGATAGTCCCACCCTGCCTGTGACACGCGCCTTCAGCCAAGCAAGCCGTGCCTAGCGAGGGAGCCGTGGCCTCGTCCGTGATATAAGCGGCAGGTAGTAACTCCTGAAGACTGCCCGGCGTGCATCTCGGCATGATTTGACGCTGAGAAATTCAATAGTAAGCTCCGATCTAGATATGTACGTCCATGCTGATTGCCTTTTTTTTTTTAAGGTTGCATCCTGATTGGTACCACGACATATGAACGGCTCGTGTGGAGGCCGCCCATTGCATAATGAACTATTGTAATGTCAGACAATAATTTCCGTAAATTACCATAAATTTCGATAATTCAAATGGCTTAAGAAAGATAATTAGCGTGAGTTGCCAGAATTTGAAATCTGATGTTCTGATAAACTAGTTACTGTAATGTCAAAATCAACTGATAGTAAAATTATCATGACAATTCAATAGCTCGAGATCGTTAGGATGGGAATTACCACAATTTGTAGTCAATTTAAATAGAATTTCGTAACTACCACAATGACGCCATTATAGTTACCACAATTTCATTTACTATAATACAATATACTGAACATCTGCATGCGTGTGAATTTATGTCACACCCCAAAATTTGGGATTTCAGGATGTGATTAGAAAGACAAATTAAATAAACAATTTTTTTACAAATTATTAAAAAAATTTCAATATTTTTTTAATTTATAGGAAATTTACCGTAGGAAGATAATCAATTTTCTAAATTAAATAAATATGCTTTATGTGGCATTAATTGAAGTGTTGCATTCATGCTGAACTGCATCATGTGTTTATGAGTGTAGTGTTTCAAAATGCATTTAGACGTCGATCAAATCTCTCCTGAGAATTTCCTAGAATTTCTGGGAATTAATTCTCTTTTCCTAGGGTCAAATCCATTTATTAGAAGGCTTTAAATTCCCTTTTATCGAGCTCTAAATATTTTATTTTGGTTAAAAGTCTCCAACTCTATCTCTAGATTTTTTTCTAGGATTTTTGGAGATTTTGGGATATTTTCTATGGTTTAAATGCTCTATCTAGAAGTTCCTAGATTTATGTTTGAACTAAAATTTCTTTTCCTAAAGTCAATTCCTAAATCCTTCTCCTCTTCCTTCTTGGGCCGACCCGTTTCTTCACTTCGGCCCATCACTCCATCTCCACTCGGCCTAGCAGATCAAACTGCCGGCCCAACCCACCTCCATCTGCTCTCTCTTTCTCTCTTCATCTCACTGACGCGTGGGGCCCAGGTGTCATCCCCTTCCTCTAGTCGTTCCCGACCCGGACTCTACTCAAGTTCGAGCAGACCTCACGCCGCCGCCGTTCCTTCGTGGCACGCACACCAAAGGCACCCCTTCCTAGCCTATATAAGGCGCCGCGTCTCCTCGTGCCCCTACATCTCGACGGACAAACCCTAGCAGACAGCCGCCGCTAGCAACTCGTCGGAGCAGAGCTGCAAGCCGAGCGCCGCCGTCGCCATTGCCTTCAATTCGCCGCCTTGGAGCCTCGACGGACCAATCCAGCGCCATAACGAGCTTCACCGAGCCGAGGAGCATCCAATTTGCCTCTCCTTGTCGCTGTTCCTTCACCGGGGCACCACCCCCGCTTGAAACACCTCGTCGCCGCCGCTGTCTCCGACGCCAGGCCGCCTCCGTTCGTCTTCGCGCCTGGTGAGAACACCCACGAGTTCCCCTCGATCTCCTCTTGCGTTTCCCCTGCATAGCTCCGCCCCTAGCCCGCTGAGTCGTCGGCGAGCAGTGCGCCCAGAGCCGCCGTCGCCATGGTGCTCTTGGAGCTTTTACAGGAGGACCCCTGTTCTTTTTGTTATTATTCCATCTATTCCTTGTGTCTTGTTAAATCTGCAGAAAACCCCCTGGATTGTTTAGGTCCTTGCACTCCAGTCCAAACCGAGCACCTTTTACAGATCAGACCTCAGGTTTTGACCTTATTGCGAGCACTACTCTATGTGTCTTGCAAATCTTCTCAGATAGCCCCTGAAACGTGTAGTCCTTCACGATTAGATCCCTACAGCCTTTAGAAGCTCATAGTTCTCACGTTTAGTCTCCGTTTAATCTTGTTCTCGTTGCGATAGATTCATATTAACTTAAACAACGTGTTAGAAGCAATGTTCACTATTTTATAATTTATTTAATAAAATAAAATATTACTTTGATTAATGCTTACTTTATTGTTCTTCCAAATAAAATCTAATTAGGTCACATAATGGTTTTTCCTAGACTAATAATTAATTTGCTTAATGGTCAATATTGAAATTATTTTTCCTAAATAAAACATGACTAGGTTTATACATCGTCTTTTATAAATAAATATTAACATGATTAATATTTATTAACTAGCTTTTCCAGTTAAAAGCAAAATAGGCTTGAACCTCGGTTCTATAAATAAATCTAATATGATTAATACTACTCTAATTTCTTTCTAAATAACAATATGGCTAGTTGAACATTACGCATAAATTTGTGCGCTAGAGGCTCTCACCTCCTTTCTTTGCAAGATAAATGTTTAATTGGGATAATTTATACATACACATTTGCAAATAAAACTGATTAAGCTTTAACCCGTCTTTTCATATCAAAGTATAATTTGATTAATTTAAATACTAAATATTTCTTTGAAATATTTATTACATGCCTTTTCTTACTTAAAATAAAAGAAGCATATAGCCTTTTATTTCTTTTTATAATATAAATCTTTCAATAGTTGTGCCCTTTCCAACCGTTGTTCCGTTTTCAACGTTTCTTGCGCCTTCGCGATCGTAGTATCGAGCCCCATCGTTTTGTACGTTCTTTTAAAAGCTTTTCTTTTGATTGATGTATTGTTCTTAGTTATATCTATTTCTTTGCTTGCATGTTTGTTCTTGTGCTCGATGTTTGTTACGATTAGAGGTGCATCGTTCCAAAGCTATCAAGAACAAGAGTTGAAGACTGAGCAGTGGTATTCTTTTGCGGAAAGGCAAGTGTCCCTAACCATCATTCTATCTGTGCTTTTATAAGATCATATATGTTAATCGGAACATGGAGAACCACCTAGGATTACCCGTACAACCATAATACTATATGGCTCTGGTCTTGGCTAATTAATTAGAAACCTTGGTTAGGAATGATCTTATCGAAAGGGCATAGGGGGTGGCGGTTGACGGTGTATAACCCGATCCTCTCGGGAGGTGGGCTTAGCTAAGACACTATGCCCGTTAGGGAGGGTTATGCCTGCTTCCGATCCGGAAACATTAGCTGGTCATTTTTAACTAGGAATCTTTGTAAAGGCCTCGTAGCGCTCATATGCGGTCACACCTCGGAAGTGTGGTACGTGCTTTGGCCGGCACAGTATGGTTGGGTTTAAAGTTCTTCGGAGCTTTTACGCGAATTGTGGTGAAAGTGTACAACCTCTGTAAAGTGTAAAACTGTTATAACAACCGTGTTCGTGGTCATGAACGGCCTGGACCCTCACAGGATTAATTTATCGAAAGTTGATATTAATTAAATGGTTCTAGTTATTTCGGTGGTCTTGCTGAGTACCAACCATAAGTGTACTCATCCTTGCTTATTGCTGCTCAGTATTCAGAAGTTGTGTGAAGTTGTTGAAGATGATGCTAGGCGTACGCAACCCCCAGTCAACTGCCTGTGGTGAAGAGTTGAAGATTCCGCTGCTAGAAAACATTTGTATTGTCTCTATTTTATTATTTCCGTTGTAACTTTGTATTCTGTTTATTCATAGAGTCTATCATATGTGTGAAACTTGATCCTGGCACGTATATGAGATGCATCTGGTTTTATTTCTAAAATCAGGTGTGACAATTTAGGGCACGTTTATATATATATATATATATATATATATATATATATATATATATATATATATATATATATATATATATATATATATATATATATATAATACTAGCAAACATGTCGTGCGTTGCTACGGGTGAAAACCACACATATTTATGGACGAAATAATAAGCTTTGAATCCTCGAAGATCCATTTGGCAGTTGGAACATCGAATATATATGGTATGTCAAGTTTCTATCCATCAGAAGTGTGTGTATATTATCCAGCTAAAGTACATGTTCTTTTGTTGCATGGGAGAAAAAAAAAAAGCTTACATGTTCCATGCCCAATAAACATAGCCAAAAACTCATGTAGTCATGTGATAGCTTTCATTTAGAATCTGTATCTTAGGTACCATCCTTTCTCTTTAAGCAATATTTGGTCTGCTTGAGACACATTATGGGTCGATTCTATTGGATTTAATCTGCTGGGGAGCCGAACGGCCCGATTTCTAACTTGATTCTCTCTGACATGATTTCCTCCTAAGTGCCGTTTTGCTTGCGACGCAGAATCGATGATTTCGATGCTTCCACCGAATGCAGCTCGATTCCTCGCCTCGTACTCTGTCCTCGCCTCTGCTCCTCGCACATCCCCGTCGAGGCCCTGCTCTGCCACCTCGCGCCACCCTCGCCCGACCTAATTGATTAGACAGAAAAAACAATCCCCAAAATTTCTCCGATTCCCCGTCGAGCACAGAAGCCGCCGCGATTCTTTCGCCTTGCAACGGGATGCGCTCGTCGAAAGCTGTAGCCGCACAGTCGTAGTCGTCTCCGGCCGCCGGCCATGTTTCTGGGGCTTCATCGATTCGGCGACGCTACGGTCTGCCCCCTGTCGGGTATCATGACCCACTCACAGTCGACACAGAGGTGCGCCTCCAGGGCCGTGTTTGGTTCCTCTTGGACTATGGGCTAATTTTGTGTACTGTATCAAATGAATAGTAACAAGGCTAAATATTTTAGCCCCTCTATGTTTTATGGGTCTAAAATTTAGTCCAATTAGATCCTCTAAAAGTGATTAAAAGTTTAAGGAGAGCTAAATAAATTTAGCACATCTTTAACCTCCATATTTGGTTCAGTTGGACTAATTTAGGGGCTAGGGGGGCCTAAATTTAGCCCCCCCCCCCAATCTAAACACGCCCCAGGTCAATCTCCGATCCCCTTCTATTCCCCAAGGATTGAGGTAGTAGATTTATGTCTGTCTAACCTACGACAGCTGGTTCCTGTTTTAGTCCGATCCACATTTTCACTGCTGAATCCAATTTGGTAGTACATCAGTACCAGATAATTTTGTTTTAGCCGTGTGGATGCCACCGTTGACCCAGCACGATCCTGTGCTCTTGATGAACAAATCGACGACGGCCGCTGGGGCGTGGATCCATGGCGGCGGCTTCACGGTAATGTGCAGGGCTCGTGCCTGCGACCTCCACTTTCTGTTAGTAACTTCTATTATGCATCATTCTGATTCAGTAAATGATCACTTTCTAACAGTTATATTTTCCACTTTCTTGCAGATTGAAATTGGTTTATTCTTGGCTGTTCCTCGCTTAGGCTAGCAGAGACAGATTCTGAGGAGAGCACCCCAAAAAAATTGCCATGCTAGTAGTTTTACTAATTGATTTACGTAAATTTGTTGTGAACAATTATAGTAAATTTACTAACCTTCAGTTACTGACAAGTATTAGAACTAAATATGCCATTGTGATAACTCGATTGTGGTAGTTCTTTACACGTATTGTGGTAAATCAAATATATCATCGCGATGACTCCATTGTTTCTTTGTACATATTATAGTAAACTGAATGTGCTAATACGGTAACTCGATTGTGGTAAATGACACTGTGCTAATTTGTTTTTCCATATAATACGCAGCTGGAACAAGGTTATGTCAAATATGGTATTTTCTTTGTTATTTATGTGTCAATGTCTGATCTCAGCCCCTCTTAGCATGTCGAGGTGAAGCTAAAGCATCTGGAATCGTAGGCTGCTGAATGGATTAACTATCTAGAGCCAGCTTATCTGTACATAGCCAGGTTTCCTTTGCAGATTGAAATTCCCAGGTGCTTAACAGAACTGGTTTATCAGAACTGTTTGACACTAAATTGTGGTAATCTACATCCTAATTATCTTCTTGAGCAATCAAGTTATTAATTGTTTTATGCTAAATTTCTCTTGCCATCATAGTTACTTTTTTCTGGAATAGCCAGACATAAAACTGACGTAACTTGGTAAATTGGTCCAAGCATTAGCATCTCCAAGAGCTCTTGTATCTAAGCTAGCTAAATATAGAGTTTATAGCCCTTTGTAAAAAGAAAAGGGCCCCCTAATTTAATGAGTGAATCCAAGAGACTAGGTAAAAACAGGTTAGCCATATTCAAAACCGGTAGCCACATCACGTTCTGTCATATTCGGATCCACGGGGGACTTCCTTGCCGCCGCCGCCACTGCAGAGACCTGGATGCTGTGGATGATCGGCGACGCTGGAACCACACAAATTGCTAGCACTGTACCTCACGCAAGCTCTCATCGCCTGCACACACAGCTTGCTCTCGTCGTCAGTACCTGCACTTTTCTGAACATCAGTTGAAATTTGAAAGTGACACACCTGAAACTGAAACTGACACATACTCCTAGTTCACACTCAAACTGGAACACACTCCTAGTTCACACTGAAACTGAAGGATGCAACTCATAACTACATTTGCAGCAGTCCTTCTGCATATGATGGATTTCTAGAGAACATGGATTTACATATGGAATCATTAGAATATCAAATTGAACATTTCATTAGACTAACATAAAGTGGTGTAAATTTCAGACTCTGCTACTCATCTAGACCATGCATTCGCCATAGAATTGCAAACATATATGACTAGCAAGTTCTGAATGCAGATGTTGTGCTGCAGAAAGCAATGACTGAACTAATTCAACCAATAGCACAACTCAGGTTGGATAATATACTACAGAGAGCTAATGGAGAGAGTATCTCTCAGACTATCAGGACGACAGTAAATGAATGAATGAATCTAACTTACTGTATCAATTTCTAATCCAGGTTGCTATATAAGTAAGACTGAGATACACAAGCAATGGTGTGTGACTGAGATATGCAAGCAAAAGCAATGGCATGCTCGTACTAACGTTGATCGTACCGCCGCCTGGAAACCGGGAGCAATGCTGCCGACCAACAGGCCAAGGCCAGCTCCTACCAGGAGATGGCCATTAACCACTATTTTTCTGGCCGGCGCTGCATGGGGACGCTGTGGCCGGAACATGGAGACTGTGGTGGTGCGGAGGCTTCACCGGCGACGAGGATGCTGTAGCGGCGCCTCAGCAGAGCTCCCTGGGCAGCGACAGGCATGCACGTGAAATAGGAAGAGCTGGCGGCGAAATCTCTGCGGATGAGCGCCAGCGCACGGGAAGGAGGGTCGCGGCCGCGCGCGAACGAGCCCCGGCGCGCACGTGAAATAGAAAAGAAAAATTTGAAAGATCAGATTTACTATGGTGGGAGGTCATATAATCTAGTAATTCATGTAGTTAATAATTTACGTATATGATTTTGTAAACCCGTTTAAAATCTCGTCAATACAAGAGCCATACATTGTAGTAAATTATTTATTCTGGGCCAGTCTCAGGGGTTTCATGGACACAGTTACCTAGACTGGAAACTAGGTAACTGTACCACAGGGGTTTCATGGTGATGAAACTCCCCTCACATCCCATAAAACTTCCCCTCTTAATTACCGTGCCATGTCAGCAAAACTGCTGATGTGGTAGTGTATTTAATGCCCATGAAACTCCTATGAAAACCCCATTGAGACTGATCTTAGACCAGTCTCAGCGGGAGGGTCATCACACAGTTACCAAGACTGCAAAGTTAGAGACCGGTGCCAGTCAAGGGTCATGGTGATGACCCTCCCCTCTCGTCCCATGACTCTCTCCCTCCTCTCTCTCCTCATAAATAACTCTGTCATGTAAACAAATTTACTGATGTGACATAATATTTAATGTAATGATCCTCATCCACGACCCTCCGATGAGACCGGCCTTAGCACGCATGCATGTCGGGAGTGCAGATACATGTACTATGGATGGAGGCAGTTTGCTTTGCAGCCGGAACCCAGGCAGTAAACACGTACTATCCCTGACGCGTTTTAGGAAATCACGTCACGGATCAGGGGCCACGCATCGGCTCACGCTCCCTCCCGTTCGGCTCGCCCGCACAGCAGTAAATGACCAGATGCGAGCCGCGGGCTCGTCCCCAGGGTTGATGAGCGAGGGTGGTCCGTCGGATGGCCTGTTGGATAATTATCTGCAATAAGCCATATTTTAATTCCAAAAGTTATAATTAAGTTCACGAATATTTGCATGACTATAATGAGTGAAACGATCCATGTGCACGTGTTCAAGTTTAACACAGATTTAAAGAAGAACACGAATAAGATGAAGGATAGCAGTTCGGATATCGAAAAGTACCCTGGGGCGGGACCTCTGCCAGAGGCATCGGTTGCGCCGTTACCAGCTGGAGGAATATCATCCGTACTCATGATATTCCTCGACTGGCCTTGCCCGAAGTAGTTGTACAAATTCGATGCAGGAAGATCTGTTGACGCAGTGCAGTCCGTGCGCCGGAGTCGTGCAGGAAGAAGACGCGGCGCAGTGTAGTCGTTAGACGGCGGCGGAGTCTCTAGAACGGTGAACCGTACGCCGGTGAAGACGTAGCAGTTCTGGGCGAGCAGTCGCGTAGAGACGCTCCCCAGAAACCTGATTGCCCCGGTATCCCGAGCAGGATCTCAAGGAGGCAATGGTGTCGGAGGCACCTGCTCTCGCCGGTGGTGTGCGCGCAGCGCCGGCGATGGGGAGGCTTATTTGCAGCAGAGGTAGGAGGAGAAGTAATGGACTCAAAAGCTCAGTCTCAAAGGAGAAGATGGCTTTCTATTCATAGCCCTCGGGTGAGACGAGAGGATGAACCTGGACGGGAGAGAATCGGGAAGGCTGAGTTATGGAAAGCTGAATTATGGAAGGCTGAATCATGGTATCAGTGATTGCCATAATCAGCCCTTCCAATTACCGCGTCTTCAGTTTCCATAACCAGCAAAAGAGAGATCCCTCCCGCACACAAGTCAGGCTCAGACTCAGGCTCAGGCTCACGCCAGGGTTCTTTGAGAACCGCCAGAGTTCTTTGAGAACCTCCAGGGTTGTCTGAGACCCACAGGGTTCTCTGCAGAATCAACCCTGTGACTCGTACGAAGCGTTGCCAGGGTTCTTTTCCAGTCCGAGCAGAGTTCTTTTCCATTACCAGTATGGTGTTGACCATAATAACTATAACATAAAAAGTAGGCTATAATCCTTTAGAATAAATAGAATAATGAGCCATACCCAAATATTCTAACAATCTCCACCAAGGATTCTAAGCCGTACTTGAAATGTTCTCAGATCCTCTTTGATATACCAGTATTTGATGGAGACTGTTAAGTTGAACTTCCATCTAGAGCTAGGGCTACATTCGTTCACAACTGAACAATGGACTATGCCTTGAATTGCCAGTTTTGTGCGAACAAATTTCACCAGAGCTCTACACTGATACTAGGCTGCAGTAGCATCCCCGCTGTTTTGGAGCTTATGGGTCATACTCCATACCTTTCATGAGTTTCTAGAGATCACCCAAACCTCGTAGACCATGACCAGTGGTCAGGCTCATATAGGTGTGTTCCTTAAAGATATTCTGTAGGACAACATCTCTGTTTCAATGAACCAACTGCCTTGTTCCATGAAACCACTTGGAGCACATTAAGGTATAAACCATCCTACCTTACAAGGCTGAAGAGAAATGCATCTTCTCATGGAATGAGCCTTTCATTAAAGGTTCTCTTCTCTCAGTTACACTATAGCTTGTTGCTCCATCCTGCTTCACGGGATCTCCGATCACACAGAATGGGTTTCAACCATAGAGCAACTCACGTGGGTCTCAAGGCCAATTCCAAAGATGCATAGTCTATCACATTGCGTGAAAGACCCTTTGTGAATTGATCTGCCAGGTTTTTAGCCGTCTGAATATAATCCAAGGCTATAACTCTGGAGTTTCTCAGTTTCCTGACAGACTTTAACCGCCTTTTCACATGTCTGGATGACTTCATGTTGTCCTTAGAACTGTTCACCTTGATAATCACAGTTTGATTATCACAGTTCATCAGAATTGCCGGTATCGGTTTTTCAACTATCGGCAGGTCAGTAAGGAGTTCACGAAGCCATTCGGCCTCAACTGTGGCGGTATCCAGTGCTGTGAGTTCTGCTTCCATTGTTGACCTCGTTAAGATGGTCTGCTTGCAAGACTTCCAGGAAACAGCGCCACCTCCGAGTGTGAACACATAACCACTCGTGGCCTTGAGCTCATCAGCATCTGATATCCAGTTCGAATCACTATACCCTTCTAGAACCTTAGGGTCCCCGGTATAATGAATTCCATACTCCATTGTTCCTACTAGATAGCGCATTACTCTTTCAAGAGCTCTCCAGTGATCATCGCCCGGGTTTGAAACAAACCGACTCAATTTGCTCACAGCATATGCGATGTCAGGCCTCGTAGCGCTGGCTAGATACATCAATGAACCAATTATTTGAGAGTATCTCAATTGATCTCTCGTTATCCTTTTATTCTTCTTCAATATCAGACTGGCATCATAAGGGGTTGAGACAGACTTGTAGTCGCTGTAACCAAAGCGACTCAATATCTTCTCCACATAGTGGACCTGCGACAGAGTCACCCCACCATTTCCGTCCTTTACCAGCTTGATATTGAGGATAACATCGGCCTCTCCCAGATCTTTCATCTCAAAGCTCTGAGAGAGAAAATCCTTGACTTCCTTAATCACACTAAGGTTAGTCCCGAAGATCAGTATGTCATCCACATACAGACACAGAATCACTCCATCACCTCTACCAAAGCGATAGTACACACATTTGTCGGATTCGTTTGAAACAAAACCAACAGAGGTTAGAGTTCTGTCAAACTTCTCATGCCACTGCCTAGGTGCTTGCTTGAGGCCATACAGAGACTTCAACAGTTTGCACACCTTTTTCTCTTGACCATTTGCTACAAACCCATCAGGCTGATCCATATAGATCTCCTCTTCCAACTCCCCATTTAGGAAAGCTGTCTTCACGTCCATTTGATGAACGAGAAGCCCATAGGAGGCTGCCAGTGAGAGTAGCACTCGAATAGTGGTCAGACGAGCAACAGGTGAGTAAGTGTCAAAATAGTCCTCTCCTTCTTTCTGGGTATAACCCTTGGCCACAAGTCTAGCCTTGTACTTTTCGATAGTACCATCAGGCCTAAGCTTTTTCTTGAACACCCATTTGCATCCCACAGGCTTGCATCCATAAGGGCGATCAACAACCTCCCAGGTACCATTAGTCATGATAGAGTCCATTTCATTTCTGACAGCTTCCTTCCAATAGTCAGCGTCAGGGGTTGAATATGCCTCTTTAATGGTCCTAGGTGTGTCATCCACGAGGTATACAATGAAGTCATCACTAAAAGACTTTGTAGTCTTCTGTCTCTTACTCCTTCTAGGAGCTTCATTGATATCCTCCTCAGGATGTCTCACATGAGAGAATTCATCGTGTACAATCGGTTCGGCAGAGATATCATCCTCGATAGTCTCTTGCCTAGATAAACTTGTTCCATTTTTCATTGAAACATGTTCTCAAAGAACGTAGCATCTCTGGTCTCAAAAATTGTACCGACCACCATGTCAGGTACTCCAGAGTTCACTACCAAGAATCTATATCCAACGCTGTGAATAGCATAACCAAGAAAAACACAATCTACAGTTTTAGGTCCAAGTTTGCGCTTCTTATTGATGGGCACACATGCTTTGGCCAAACAACCCCAAGTACGCAAGTAGGAAAGCGTTAGCCTTTTCTTTTCCCATTCCTCGAATGGTGTCTTCTCTTTATTCTTTGGAGGTACACGGTTTAGGACATGACATGCTGTCAATATAGCCTCACCCCACCATTCCCTAGAGAGTCCCGAGGTATCTAACATGGCGTTAACCAAGTCAGTCAAGGTTCGGTTCTTTCTTTCGGCAACCCCGTTTGATTGGGGAGAGTAGGGAGGCGTCCTCTCATGAATAATACCGTGTTCTTCGCAGAATAAGTCAAACGACTTTGAAAAGTACTCGCCACCGCGATCTGACCTAATTCTTTTGATTTTCTTCTCAAGTTGGTTTTCTACTACAGCTTTATAGATTTTAAAGTAGTGAAGAGCTTCATCTTTAGTTTTCAACAAATAAATATAACAGTATCTAGAGCTATCATCTATAAGAGTCATGAAATATTTCTTTCCACCTTTTGTCAATACTCCATTCATCTCACAGAGATCAGAATGAATTAATTCTAGAGGTGCCAAGTTTCTCGCCTCAGCAGCCACGTGTGGCTTGCGAGTTTGTTTTGAACCAACACAGGCAAAGCACTTAGAATTCTTGGCAAAGGTAAACTTTGGAATTAAACTCAGATTTGCAAGTCGTGACATACAACCAAAATTAACGTGACAAAGCCTCGAATGCCAAACATTAGATTCATCAACGTTAACAATATTGTTCACTACTTTATTACATCCATCATCAAGTGAAAAACGGAACAAACCTCCGCTATCATAACCTTTACCAACAAAGGTTCCAAACTTTGACAAAATACATTTATTTGACTCAAAGACTAATTTAAAGCCATCTCTACAGAGTAGAGAGCCGCTGACTAGATTCTTCTTGATGGTGGGGACATGCTGCACGTTTTTCAGCTGCACGATCTTTCCCGAAGTAAACTTCAGATTGACCGTACCAACACCAAGTACACGCGCATGAGCTCCGTTCCCCATCAGCAAGGAGGTAGTCCCCCCGACCTGGTATGAAGAAAACAAGGAAATGTCAGCACATACATGAATGTTAGCGCCAGTGTCCACCCACCACTCGGGTGTACACATAACTGAAAGAACTGTAGGTAAATAATTACCGTACCCCGATGTTCCTGCAGGCTCGCTAATAACCATGTTGGCAGACTTGCCTTCTTTGCGTTGAGGACACTTTCCAGCAAAGTGATCCTCACTCCCGCACACATAGCAGGCTCCCTTCTTCTTCTTGTACCCGGTGGTTTGTTTAGCCTTCCCAGGGTTCTGTGGCTGAGGCGGTTTCTTGCCTTTGCCCTTGTTGTTGGTGCGAGCATTAATGTTCTTTTGAACAAAGTTCGCGCTTGCACCGACAAGTGTCCCCTTATTGCGTACATCCTTTGCTCTCGCCTTTTCCTCCACATCAAGAGAGCCAATGAGTCCATCAATTGTGAACTCCTGCCTCCTGTGTTTCAGAGAAGTAGCAAAGTCCCTCCAAGAAGGTGGGAGGTCATATAATCTAGTAATTCATGTAGTTAATAATTTACGTATATGATTTTGTAAACCCGTTTAAAATCTCGTCAATACAAGAGCCATACATTGTAGTAAATTATTTATTCTGGGCCAGTCTCAGTGGGGTTTCATGGACACAGTTACCTAGACTGGAAACTAGGTAACTGTACCACAGGGGTTTCATGGTGATGAAACTCCCCTCACATCCCATAAAACTTCCCCTCTTAATTACCGTGCCATGTCAGCAAAACTGCTGATGTGGTAGTGTATTTAATGCCCATGAAACTCCTATGAAAACCCCATTGAGACTGATCTTAGACCAGTCTCAGCGGGAGGGTCATCACACAGTTACCAAGACTGCAAAGTTAGAGACCGGTGCCAGTCAAGGGTCATGGTGATGACCCTCCCCTCTCGTCCCATGACTCTCTCCCTCCTCTCTCTCCTCATAAATAACTCTGTCATGTAAACAAATTTACTGATGTGACATAATATTTAATGTAATGATCCTCATCCACGACCCTCCGATGAGACCGGCCTTAGCACGCATGCATGTCGGGAGTGCAGATACATGTACTATGGATGGAGGCAGTTTGCTTTGCAGCCGGAACCCAGGCAGTAAACACGTACTATCCCTGACGCGTTTTAGGAAATCACGTCACGGATCAGGGGCCACGCATCGGCTCACGCTCCCTCCCGTTCGGCTCGCCCGCACAGCAGTAAATGACCAGATGCGAGCCGCGGGCTCGTCCCCAGGGTTGATGAGCGAGGGTGGTCCGTCGGATGGCCTGTTGGATAATTATCTGCAATAGGCCATATTTTAATTCCAAAAGTTATAATTAAGTTCACGAATATTTGCATGACTATAATGAGTGAAACGATCCATGTGCACGTGTTCAAGTTTAACACAGATTTAAAGAAGAACACGAATAAGATGAAGGATAGCAGTTCGGATATCGAAAAGTACCCTGGGGCGGGACCTCTGCCAGAGGCATCGGTTGCGCCGTTACCAGCTGGAGGAATATCATCCGTACTCATGATATTCCTCGACTGGCCTTGCCCGAAGTAGTTGTACAAATTCGATGCAGGAAGATCTGTTGACGCAGTGCAGTCCGTGCGCCGGAGTCGTGCAGGAAGAAGACGCGGCGCAGTGTAGTCGTTAGACGGCGGCGGAGTCTCTAGAACGGTGAACCGTACGCCGGTGAAGACGTAGCAGTTCTGGGCGAGCAGTCGCGTAGAGACGCTCCCCAGAAACCTGATTGCCCCGGTATCCCGAGCAGGATCTCAAGGAGGCAATGGTGTCGGAGGCACCTGCTCTCGCCGGTGGTGTGCGCGCAGCGCCGGCGATGGGGAGGCTTATTTGCAGCAGAGGTAGGAGGAGAAGTAATGGACTCAAAAGCTCAGTCTCAAAGGAGAAGATGGCTTTCTATTCATAGCCCTTGGGTGAGACGAGAGGATGAACCTGGACGGGAGAGAATCGGGAAGGCTGAGTTATGGAAAGCTGAATTATGGAAGGCTGAATCATGGTATCAGTGATTGCCATAATCAGCCCTTCCAATTACCGCGTCTTCAGTTTCCATAACCAGCAAAAGAGAGATCCCTCCCGCACACAAGTCAGGCTCAGACTCAGGCTCAGGCTCACGCCAGGGTTCTTTGAGAACCGCCAGAGTTCTTTGAGAACCTCCAGGGTTGTCTGAGACCCACAGGGTTCTCTGCAGAATCAACCCTGTGACTCGTACGAAGCGTTGCCAGGGTTCTTTTCCAGTCCGAGCAGAGTTCTTTTCCATTACCAGTATGGTGTTGACCATAATAACTATAACATAAAAAGTAGGCTATAATCCTTTAGAATAAATAGAATAATGAGCCATACCCAAATATTCTAACATGGCCGTGACTCTATTACGTGGCCGGTCACAGAGTATGCGCTCCCATGTGTGTATATAATCTGTAGAATATTTTCTGTGTTACTGTTAACTGTTAAGTAACAATAAGCATTTTGCATAACATACTTCTACTTTTAATTGCCAAAGGAATGACTGAGATGAACTGAAATTTGAGTATATGCTAGGTATTCACTGCCTGTTCATAAACACCATTGGCTTGAAGTCAGGCAGTTACCAAACTTTAAAGCTGGATTTGTAGATTGTAGCCTGTGTTGGTCATATAATCCTTTTTACAGAGGCAGCAATTTACGTCTATGGTTAACATACAAATGATATCACCATGACACCATCAATGTTGGCTTGCAATATCTCTGTGCATATTGATGACCATGTTGGATTCTTGGGCTTGTAGCCATCATCAATCCTGGAAAAAACTTCACTGGAAAAATCAGTAGCTTCAGTGAACTTTTCTCACTTTGTAATAGCAACGCTGTAGTTCTGATTGATCCATTTGCTACTTTTTCCTATACAATGCAACGTGGAATCATTCAAAGAAAGCTACAATTGCATGGCAGTCCCAGCCCAGACTCTATGGTAGAGTCCATCTCTATTAATTGCATTGCTATGTACTCTCTTTGTCCCAAAAAGAGTGACGTTTTGGGTGTTTGCGCAGTGAGTTTTCAAACTCAAACTCAAACTTAAACTTCACTTTGACTTCCAAAACTAGAAATCACTTCTCATGTTTATGAAACTTCTACGGACATCTTCAATTTTGTGCATCATACGAAACGAACTTATGCGAAACCATGTCGAACCTTCTCCACAACCTCCGTGTTTGATACCAGTAGACATCCACAAATTTTATGATTTTTAGACTTTTTTTTGCTATTTTTAAATAATTATGATACATAATATTTGCCGTGAGCTTTGTAAATGCCCACGGCAAACACGACCTTTGCCGTGAGCATTCATAAAGCTCACGGCAAACGTCCTCTTTGCCGTGAGGGTTTCCGAGGCTCACGGCAAACAGCCTATTTGCCGTGAGCTTTATAAAGCTCACGGCAAACTGTGGCCCTAACGGCCGTTAGTGCCGTTACGGGAGGCGACATTTTAAATAATTTTGCCGAGAGCCTAGTTATGTTAGCTCACGGCAAAAAGAGCTTTTGCCGTGAGTTTCGGTTTGCCGTGAGCTTCTCTTTTTAAGCTCACGGTAAAGAGAGCTCTTTTGCCGTGTACACGTCTTTGCTGTGAGCATTTCTTTTCAAGCTCACGGCAAAGAAAGCTTTTGCTGTGAGCTTTGGATTTTAAGCTCACGGCAAAGATGTGTTTGCCGTGAGTCCGATGTTTGGCTCACGGCAAACATTTTGGCTCATGGCAAACATCAATTTTCCAGTAGTGGCTTCTTTCTAAAAACGCTGATTCATAGCTAACAGTTTTGCTCGTCTTGGACGTATACTTCCTGCAGTTAATCGTCATGGGAAAAGTTTGTAGGCTAAATTAACATGAGCTGCAGCATGCCTTTGCCGCTGATCACCTAACATCCAGCATGAGATGAGCATGCAAGCATACATTTCCGAACAAATAGTAGTACATACTGTATAACATATATAGCCAAACATACATGTATGATGTACCTTTGTGTAGCATAGATTTAAAAAAAAAAAGAGGGTACACATATAAACTGGGCACATACATTATTTTACAAAACACATGGTACATAGTACATGAGATCTATGCTAAGTAGTGACAACGGAGTTATGAGCCAGAAGTACTGCTAAGAGCGAGCTCGTCATCTGATCAATAATCCTCACCAAAAGAGGACAACAACGTAACACATAGACTGAGCACAGAAGTAGACATACTACTCCATACTAGCTGACCTCGATCTATCATGAGAACGTGCGTATACGCACGCCGAGTAACAATAGTGCAAGCTAAGGTAGGGAGGAAACTACATGGTAGCTAGCTAGCTAGTAGATCATCAGGAAGGAAAACTGCTGGCCAGGTACGTAGAGGTCATCAGTGGTGGTTGGCGGCGCCCCAGAGGAAGGTGCCCATGGCGAAGGCGCGCTTGTGGTGGAGGGTGCCGGTGGCGGAGAGGCCGTACTCGGAGAGGAGGCGGTCGAGCTGCCACTCGGGCATGGCCTCGTAGTCCTCCCTGCTGTACCGAGGGTAGTGCAGCGGCATCTGGAAGTAGCACTGCCCTTCTCCTCCGTGCTGCTGCTGCTGCTCCCTGCAGATGCTCTTGCCAACGCCGCCATACCTCGCCGCCATCGTCTCCATGCCGATACACAACCAACAGGCCACACAAGACTTTGGCTCTCTCTGGTGATCTCTCCACCACTCCAAATGAACCTTCGCCTCTTCCTGGTGGGATCGATCTTGGAGATAGATGGAGATCGCCTACTCGAGCCTGGCCAGCTGGGGGAAATGGAGCTGCTGGTGGGCGCGTTTTATAGTGGCGCACGCGGCTGCCGGCTGGCTGGAAATATCACCGGGTTCGCGACGCGAGTGCTCGATCGACCGGGCACTCACGAGAAATGCAACCAGCTAGCAGTTGCAGGAGCAGCCAGGCAGGCAACGTGGCTCCTCGGACGGATCGATCGATCGGCATGGTGCATTGCTAGCGGCTGACCGATGGATCGGACGCATGCAGTTGGTGTCCGTCTTGGTGATGGATGGATGGTGCGTGGCAAGTGGTGGCCAGGTGGACGGAGGACGGCGCGCGTCCGTGCCCCGGCCGCCGGTGGCGCGCGGTTGGCAATCTGGCACCGGCTTCTGGCATTGTCAACGCAGCAACAGCTGGTTGACCCATCGGGCGGCCTCCGGGCGTTGCGAGGGTCACGTCCTTCACGTGAGGTGAGGTCCCCTCCCCTGCAGCAACGGCCGGCTGGCGTCATCGTTTGATGGCTCCAGGAGCGGCCAGCATAGCGCAGAGCGTGCGGCCGGACCTGAAAGGTGACTGACTGACTGGTGGTCCGGCCGGCCGGTGCTGCAGTGCAGGCTGCTTGATTTCCGGTGCGTTCGGTTACGGCGAGCTCCGCAAGTCGGCTCGTGCGCTAACCAACAGCGTGCAGCTCGATCAGGCAGGGGTGTAGAGGAAATCGCCACTGATACGTGGAGCAGGTAACATTGCAGTCTTGCAGACGGTCATGCTAAGCACTGAAAACATATTACCCTTTCATTTGCACGCATCATCGAAAAAGGTAGTAACTCGATTCGTTGCCAAGGGATCGCAGCCGAAAGGAAGGGGTGCCACTAGTTGCTAGCACCAGCGCCGGCCTGCACCTGCACGCAGACGCAGAGCTGCGACGACGACGACCAGGACCAGATCGCGCGCATCGAATCAAAACGGCCGTCCAACCAATCGGTTGCGGCAAAAGGAAGCAGCAGCGGCCAACCGGATCGGAAGCCACACAGGTTCGGTCGCGACATGGACGGCCGCGGCGATGCCACGCCACCGCCTCGACTCGCCCGCCGTTGGGAAGTTTCTTTGCAGCCCATTACCACTGCAAGAATTCACAAAACCAATAGTGGCCCATCGTAACGTAAAAAAAATAGTGGCCGGCCCATCCATCATCGCAACTAGCTGGCCCGTTTCGTTCTTCCAGTCTACCCAGAGAGCGAAAAAACTTCCAGGTCCAACCAGCCGACAGGCCTCCACTCCGCCGCCTCGCCCCCCAAAGGGTTCCGCGCCGCCACGGCCGGCCGCCGGAGATGGACGCGGCGGGCCCCGCAGCAAAGCCCTCGTCCCTCAAAGCGGAGCTCGCCGCCAAGTGCTCTCGCATCTCCGAGCTGGAAGACAGGGTCTCGCTCCTCCAAGCCGAGAACGCGCGCTTGAGGAAGGCCTTGGCGAGGCGGCGGGGTCTTGAAAGCGCGAGGGATCCTGAGCGATTGGCGGCGGGTTTACGCGGAAGCAAGCACGAGGAGGAGGCCGTGAAGCCCGGCGGCACTGCGTCCTGCGGCGTCTTTGACTGCGGTGACGACGAGGAGGAGGGGGCGGAACTTGTCGATGCCCACAGCGACGACAAGGGGCCGAACCCGGAGGAGGGCGTCGTTGCTGTCGAGGATGAGGAGGATGAAGCGGATTTGGGGGAGGAGGGCGGAGAGGGAGGCGGCGGAAGCGACAGCCAGCAACATTGCTGCGCGGGTCTGGAGGACGACGATGTTTCGGCCACGCCAGAAGGTACCAACAGGCGTGCGGCGGCTCGGGTGGTCACCAGTGATAGCGAGGATGAGGATCACGGCGAGCTTGGTAGTGGCAACAAGGATGATGTTCATGATCAGGAGGAGGAAGGCGTTACCGTCAGCAGGAAGCGTGGGTTGTCTGCAATCAGTGATAGTGATGATGAGGATGTCACTGAGGTTGTTCCTGTGGTTGTGTCGAATGCCGCTTCGCGTGTGGGTGCGCCACAGATTGAAAGTGGCGATGATGATGCTGATGATATGGTTCCCATCTGTCAAGTTCTGAAGAAGATGAGGAAAGAGAGGCAAGATGATGCTGACGATGGATCACCTGAAGCAAGAGGGCGTTCTGCTCTTGACAACAAGGCGCTCGGCGCGGTTGGTTAAGAATCAGTCGAAAGGGGGACGGGCTTCAGGCCGGGTGAACAACTTTGTTGAACCCAAGGAATATGAAGACAGTGACGATGATACGGATGTGGACGCCGATATGGAGGGGTTCATAAACGATGATGATTCTTCAGAAAATGCCAGTGACCAATCTGATGTGTCTGATACACCTGTTCTGAGTGAAGAATCCTCTGAAGGACCAGAAGAGCCTGATATCGTGGCAGACTACACCAGTGTTATGGCTCGCATAGGACGTAAAAAGAAAGCTGAAGACTGGAAATTTGAGGGAGATATGCTAGCAGCCTTTGCCGAGCATCCTGAGCTCCGCCTGAAGGCTGTTTGTGCCCTGTATAGGAAGCAAACTCAGGAGGAACAGTTGGAAAAGGCGGCTTTAATCCATAATGGGGAGGGATTTAATCACATAGATGCCCGAAGGTATGTATGTGCCATTGCATTTCATTGGCTTTCTGCAGTGGCTATTTAGTTTATTTGCTTGCAGATTCATTTCTAGTCAGAAGAAACAAGGGGATGTTTAAGGAAGTGATTTGAATTTCAGCGTAGCTGGAGCTCTCTTATGTACACATATTCATTTCACTAATTTCTCTTTAGTTGGAAAATGTCATTGGATGGCTTCAACTTCAACTGGCTATGCTTATTTAGTTACTTACATTTATAAAATAGTACTGGTAGTTTAGTACCTTATTTTTGTCCCCATGTTACTGTAGGTTCACATAGCACTACACGTTACACGGAACAAATAAATGTGGCAAAATTCTCATTACAAATCAATGTTGAATTAGATACTCTTCATGGCTTGTAACCATATGTCCATATGGATGCATTTGCTTTAGCTCCTAATCTAATGTAGTACTCCTTCTGAAAGATTAAAGTGAAATGAAACAACGAGCACTAGAGAGTTTTTCGTGTTCATAGTTTCATGATATTTGATTGTGCTGTGCTGTTCATTGTAGGGGATCTCACATAGCAGAATTTCTTCTGGATGGTGATCGGGATGGTCCACTGAAGAAGACCATCTCTGATTTGGAGGAGTATGATCCTTATGCTCTTGGGTTCTGTCACAAGGTGGCTAAAAATTACTCAAAACAATTGTTCACAATTTATCAGAATAAGGAGGACCCGGACTTTCATCCATAGCTTGGGTAACCAAACACCTAGGTTAACCTTTTGTTTTATCCTCGTAATGTTTTGCCAACTGCTCTGGCTTACCATTTTCACTCTTTTGTACATGTGTGTTTAGATATTGATTCTTCTGGAGAAATTTGGATATGTTAACCTTGTAGAATGCAGTGATCCTGATGCGTGTTTCTCATAAGTTGGTCCGCTGCAAAATGAAGTCTTCAATTAACAGCGTTTTCCTTTTTTTTTAAAAAAAAATGCATGCTTGGTTTGTGCCGTGGTACCTTCCGGAACATTCTGAATCTAAACTTTGATCCTAATCGCGCGTTGCTCCAAAATCTCATTCGGAACTTTGTTTTATATTTGTATTAGAGTCTGAAAAGGCCTTCAAATTCTACGATGCGTGAGAACAGAAAACGGGCACGCTAAAATTGTCTGGGTTTACATGTGGGGTTTGTTTTCTATAAGGGAGAGCGATCATACCTGTTTCTTGGTAGTAGTTTGGAGAATTTGGTCTGCCTGTTGCTTCGAAAGCTTCTCAATCGTCATGCAAAATCTAGCGTGTTATGATATTGCAGTACACTGTCTATTTTTATCTTCTTTTTTTTAGACGTAGACAGACTAGGAGCGAAAGCAAATAACATGGCATACACGTTGAGTGGGGCCGAATGCTTACTCTTCCTATCTTTTCACAGGCCCGTTCCTCTAGGCCCAACTTTCTTCAAAAAATTATCAGGTCCAACTCGTTGCTCGTCTTCTTTCTTAATCCGGATCGGAAGGCGTAAAATCTTATTCCCGTCGTAATCGAGAAGCGCACGTTCCACCTCCCCAGAACAGCCGACATCCTCCATCTCGCTCGCTGCGAGGATTTTGCGCCCCCGGGGATGGATGCCGCGGCGAAGTTCCGGGCTCTCGATGTGGAGCTAGCCGCCAAGTCCGCTCGCGTCGCGGAACTGGAGGCTAGGGTCTCGCTCCTCGAAGCAGAGAACGCGCGATTGAGGAAGGCCCTGGGGAGAGAAGGAGCAATGGATCGTACAGGCGAGGAGGGCCCAAGGTCTGATCGATTCGGGGGAGTGCTACGCGGAAGCAGGCACGAGGACGAGGCGGCCGAGAATAAGCTGGGCGGGAGTGCGGCCTGCGACGTTATTGAGGTCAGTGATGACGAAGAGGGGCCTGCCGCTGCTGATTCCAGCAGGGGGAGAACCCCGGAGGATGGCGTCGCCGCCGTCCGTACTCCGCGGAAGCGCGCGGCGCGGGCGGTGACCGGAGAGAGCGAGGATGAGGACGACACAGGGGCAGGGGGAGGCGGGGGAAGCAAAAGCAAGGAGAACAGTGCGGGTCTGGAGGACGACGATGTTGTGGTCTCTCCACGGGGTAGGAAGCGCGCGGCGGCGCGGGTGGTCACCAGTGATAGCGAGGATGAGGATGTGAATGGTGGTGAGCTTGGGAGTGGCGCGGATGGCGTTGATGATCAGGAGGGAGGTGGTAATATGCCCAGCAAGAAGCGTGGGTTCTGTGGAATCAGTGACAGTGACGACGAGGATGCCACTGAGGGTGTAGATGTGGTTACTCCAAATCCGAAGGCTGCTGCTTCACCGGCACAGATTGAGAGCGGGGAGGATGAGGATGATGGTGTTCCCATTTGTCAGGTGCTGAAGAAGATGAGGAAAAAGAGGGCACACGATTCTGATGATGATGAATTAGGTGAAACGAAAGGGTGTTCTACTCCAGCAACAAGGCGCTCGGCTCGGTTGGCTAAAAACCAGTCAACAAAAGTGGATCGACGAACTGCACGCCGGGCTCTCAATTTTGTTGAACCCAAGGAATCTGAAAGGAGTGAAGATGATATGGAAGATGACGAAGATATGGAGGAGTTCATAAATGATGATGATTCTTCAGAAAATGACACTGAATCTGCTGAAGAATCCTGCGACGAACCTCAAGTGTCAGGCACATCTGTTCTGAATGAAGAACCCTCCCGACGACCAGAAGATTCTGACAGTGAGGTAGACTATGCAGATGTTATGGCTTGCATAGGCCGTAAAAACAAAGATAAAGACTGGAAATTTGAGGGAGATATGCTAGCAGCATTCGATGAACGTCCTGAGCTCTGCCTGAAGGCTGTCTGTGCCCTCTATCGGAAGCAAACTGAAGAGGAACAAATGCACAAGGCCACCTTTGTTCAAAACAAGGAGGGATTTAACCAGATAGATGCCTTAAGGTATGTGCATATGCATCGCATTTGCTTGCTGCACTAGCTATTTTGTTCATTTATTTGCAGATTCATTGCTTCTCACAAGAAGCAGGGGATGGCATTGGACATAACTTAGTTTCAGCATGGTTGGAAACCTTCTTGTGCACATTTTATGACACACCTTTTCCTATAGGTGAAAGAAGGATTTAGTCAGTAGTTAATTGAAACTTCAACTGTGTGCTCTGTTTGTGTTTAGTTTCATTTGCAAAGTACTACAAAGTACCATATTACTGTAGGTTCTTAGCAATGGCCATTTTTTTTAGAAGTCTTAGCAATGGTCATTATGCGTTTCACGGTACTAAATATGGTAAATTCATGTTAGGAGTCATTGCTGAGTTAATAGCTCTGTATTGCTACTGAGGTATTAATGAACATTGGTGCACATGATTGTTGTAAATTAACCAAAAAAGTTGTATGGATTCATTAAGATATCCTAAAAATTTGACCATCATAATAATACTCAAAAAGGTTGGTTATGATTTTTCTTCGTCTGCAATGTTTAGGTTGAGGGTCTTGTTGAGGGGAAATTTCAGTACCAGTAATTTGCGTCACAAGATGCATGAATTTTGTTTGGAAAAAAGCTCTAAATCTACTGTACATACACTTTAAGAACTGTAGAATGAAATGACAAGCACTAAGGGATGTTTTACATGCTATCAGTCTACCGATATTTGATTGCACTCTTCTCTTCATTGTAGGGGATCTCGCATAGCAGAATTTCTTCTGGATGGTGATCTGTACGGTCCACTGAAGAAAACCATCGCAGATTTAGAGCAGTACGATCGTTCTGCTCTTGGGTTCTGTCGCAAGGTGGCCTCACGTTACTCAAAGCAACTGTTTGCAATTTATCAGAACAAGGAGGACCCTTATTTTCATCCATAGCTCTGGTAACACGTACACTTAGGCTGACCTTTTGTCTCTCGTAGTGTTTTGCCAGCTGCCTGCCTTACTCGTCTCACTTTTTGTACATATATATATGATTAGTTGTTGGATCATCTGGAGAAGCTAGCACCTGTTAACTTTGGATAATGCAGTTGCTCTGATGTGTCGCTAGGATGCTTGTGTAGGAAACAGTGTCCTATAGTGTTTACCTTGTAGTTTCGTGTGTGCTTAAGTGTCTGTGCTGCATTTCCTGTTTAATATACACCCTTAAGATAATCTGTTTATTGACTTGGGGGGTGTGTGGGGGGGGGGGGGGGGCATGAAGCCTCCTCCCCAACAAATGGATTCATGGCCACTTTACTATTACTCAAAATTCTTCTGCACTTATGGACACTTTTGATACGAGTTTATTACAGCATTCTATACAAGAGATGAATTTTAGTGTTGGTTATGGTGTTAATAAGCAATATAATACATTGGCCTGCAGTTGCTTTCAACGGAAACCAAGAATAAATGGAAGGGGGCACTAATTTACCTGACCAAAAACTGCCAGGTTGATACCCAATTCAGGCTTATGGAAAACATGAGGATTTGTTTTTGCTAGTGCTTTAAATTTAGCTTTAGGCAATGCGTGTAGGGATCTTGGCCGGCAGGCTGTACCAGCTTCTGGCTGCATGATGTTTCCCTCAGGACAACCTATACGAGTTATTTCTTGTTGCATTCCTAGCAGGACAACAGCATTAAAAACTTCATAGCACCTCCATTTGGCCGCATATCTTACACATTGGGTCCTGGCCACATATCTCTTGGTTCCTGCAGCGCAGGACCAGCATTTAAGCTGGAAGACATGAGGGTATAATCTTCCATTTAGATGCGTAAAGCATGGAGCGATCAGCTCATGCCTGTACTACTATGTGGCAAAAACCCTTCCGTGTAAACCATGATAAAGACTGATACCCATACAGCTGATCGATGTAATGCCGTAGCAATTACAATAGTAGATCCTGTATTCATGTTCCTCCCCACTAAGACTAACAGAAACTACACGTGCTAGAAAAGTGTAACTGCACCAGCTCTTGTCAGAAAATGAATACTGAATATGACGAGGACTCCTTTCACTACTTTATAAGTTATGGGCCTGCAAGCATGTTTTATTATGACATAAGGCCTATTAACGTAGATTTCCCTGTCATATTGATTGGAAGGAAAGGTGCCATTGCACCCAAGAACAGCCTGTGTGTTCCCTTTCCAAGTATCTCTGTACCTAGCACACACAGGGACTGCCATAATATGCACCACTCATTTCCTGAGTAGCTAGATGTCTAACTGAATCTAAATTCAGCACTGTGTCTCTGTCTACACACTGGCTTATGGATTCAATGTGAGCTGAAACATGTGTTGCCAGGTCCAGTTGAACGAATTCTATATGTCTATACAAGCAGAGCATTACTTGAGCACCATACATTTCTTTCTCAGTATTCACAGAGTCACAACGTAGTTATACAGCGTTGCTGTTCTTGTCTTGCACTGAATTTGTGGTCAATCACCCCTAGCTGAAGCTTTATTTCTTCATGGGTCACCTGAAACTGTTGGCTCGGTTCTTGGCAGCAGCTGGACAATCTGTCAAGTCTGGCTTCCAGTTAATGTTCCCGGCATGGAGTTCGTTAGGAGTTGCTTTGCTGGAGGACACTATCAAGATATGAAGAGGAGCAAGCGATCGCTTTACTCCAAAAAAAGCCAGGACATTGTTGCTTAACGGGATGCGACCCTTGTGGTTGTGGACAGATAACTGCCCCAATGTGAGGCACCAGACAGATCACCAATTGGGACATGTTGCAAGGGCTGGAGTCCACGGTGATCTCATCAGCCCGGCTGTCAGTGTCGTTCCCACAGCAGGCGCCACACACACTGGAGCACTGCACTATCAGTCTATCACTGGAGCTGAATGGAATGTGGCATTGGCTCTCATCATGGCTTGGTTGACCTATAACCCCTTGACACGGCACTGGTTGTCCTTGAATCAGCATCTTCTGTTGGTCAGTGTGGCTGACACGCCAGAGCAGTAGTAATCGTCGTCTGAAATATGGACCCAGTCGTCAATCAGTTACCACTTGCCAGCCAGGACAATTGTACACAACGCCCTCTTCCTTGAAGTCTGATCAGTCCACACAAAATTTGAAGACACCCCGGCCCGGTCGGTTTCACGTTGAAGAGAGAGCTGGTGGCCTGGTAGGTCAGGACAGTCGAGGGACCAAGCTCACATGCCCCATGGGGACGACCAAAACCCCAGCCGTATGTCCCGTCCGTGACATGAACCCAACCCGTCGTCCAATGGTCTGTGCCCGTTTCTGCTGCTTGTGCTCCGTCCGGGGACGCGTCCTTCCAAACGCCACCTCCACCGACGCCCGGCTCCACGGCGGCCGGGCCTGGCCGGACAAGCTTTCCGGCGAGGCGGTGGCCCGGCGATCAGTACTTGCCTGTCCAGGGGCACCCTAGGATGGTCCTCCGCGCAGACCAGCACACAGTCCACAGGCCCCCTTCAATCAGATTCCTGGCCATGCTGGGTTTGTTTCTCTCCTTGTCCTCACCACACACACATCACACCAAGAGGATAGATGGATTGCTGGCAATCTTAAAATGTTAATGGCGTCTTGCCATGGGGGTCCAGACAGTCTGTTTGTTACGCAGATCTGTCAGATAGGATTGTGAATTATTCGGATTCAGGTATTGAACACCAAAGCAAAAGCCAAAGTCCCAACTCCCAAGTATGTATGTACTTGTAAACGGTCGCAGCAGAGAGGCCAGAAACATTTTATTTTTTTCTAAAAAAAATGTACTGGTATACAAAACTGGTCCTCTGAATCTCTCCCAACCGACTCCACCATCTTCTTGTAAGCACAGATACGTTGCGTCCTTTTCCATCTGCAGAAAATATCAGCAAATCTGCGTTTCCCTTTTCTTCTTCTATCTGAAGAGGAAGAAACAGGGCAGGGAGCATAGTCCAAGGGCCATCTTTTTTTTGGCACTGAAGCAGTTAGCAAGAAGGCAGGACAAGATCACAAAAGGCCAAACCAAACCAAACCAATTCAGCACGGCTGAGGCGTGCACAGCGCCAAACCAAAGAGAGCGGACAGTGGTTGGCCGCATCGGCATCTAACGATGCTCATCGATCGCCATTGCCATCAGGATGATCCACTGAGGGCACAGCCTCAGCCAGTCCTTTCCTGGTTGGGGGCATGTCTTCGACGACGACGCTCCCCATCCTGATTCCAGAGAGAGAGAGAGGCTTCAAAGCCTTCAACTGTTGAAAGCAGCCAGGCAACGGGTTAGTTGAGATCTCCGGGTTAGTTAGATGTCAGCGGCGTGTCACTGTGGAGGATCGCGCGAAACAAGGCCGGCAAATCTTTTCCCTGGGGTTCTCGCCTTCTACTACCTCTTGTTGTTTCTTTCTTTAGGACTGGCGCCACGTCGGGGGGGGGGGGGGGGGGGGGGGGGACTACTTTAAAGGACCAAGTCTAGCATAAAAAAGATATATGAATTTGACTCCACTGGACCATAGTACTCTTCTATTTTGGAATGCATCGCCATGGGGAACGTTTTTTTAAGCAATATAAGTACACGAGGTAGATGCAAGGGACTTATTTTGGATAATGAAATAACCAGTAGTACCTATGATTTGTTTTGTTTTCCTTAAGACCGTGTGATTGCATCTTGCAAAAAGAAAGAAACATCTCTTGCATCAAGTCGGGCATGGTTATGCTTGCACCAAAACTAACGTGCATATATGTATCGACACATCATGTCATATGTACTAGCGATTCAGATGTCGTGGTTGATCTGCATCAAGATCTGCAACACATGATCGAAGGAGCCGAGGAGTGATGGGCGGCGGGATATTGTTTAGGAGTCACGTGCCAAACAAACATAAATTTCATCTCAGGATAAAACAATTCCTAGCAAACCGGTGGTCATCCCTGCGTTATATGTAGCACACGGCCGTTGGACAGGCGCGCACATCAGTAAATGGCCACGTAGCTGTCAGCGGGGTACCATCTCGTTCGCTGGGCCTTATCCTCACCTCACCTGGCTCGCTCGATCGCCATAATATTCACGGCGTCACTGTCAGCTGGCGCCGTTGCTGTCGCCGCCGCTACTAGTTGCCGGTGACTAGTCGCCCGAATGCCTGATGAGCGAACGGCGCCGTCACCTCAGCTCATCCTCTTCTGCTCCTTTACCAGCCGGTAGCTACGACTACCACAACGGGACAGCATCAAAGGTACTAATAAAGATGATCGAGTGGTTAGTGGTAAGTAATTACTTTCTTTCTTTTCCCTGGACTGGAATGAGATTGGGTTGGGTGAAAGTGAAATGATCGAATTACCGGCAGCTGTCACGGCCCCAGTGGTGGACTTACCATTTTTTACCATGAATGGAGATGGAGATCAGAAGACGAGCACAGGACAGGTGCTTGACACTTGGGCCCCTTGTTGAAGCAGAAAGCCTTGTTCACAACCCATGGCCGTGTCGTCGTGTATATAAGCAGCGCAGAGAGGGGCTCGCTGTAGTCGTCGATCAGCTCGCGCCGGCCACCAACAAGAACGCCGAGCACGGCCGCCTCCGTCTCCGGCCCCGCGGCGGCATCATCCCCTGCAACAGGTGCGTTGTTTACTTGATCGATCCTCCTGCCCCTTAGTCCTCGATGGTCTCTGTCGCTTGCTCTGCCTCGGTCACCGGCGCTGGCATGGCTGCTGCCGCCGTGTCCGGTGGTCACGCCTGGCCTCACTCTCCCTCACGGCTCACGGGGAGGCGAGACCGATTCGTCCGGATTGTTTGTTTGTTTCAACTAATTTTAGCAAATCTCGAGGTGTGGTGTGGGTGTTTCTTGTCTGTCCCCTGTTCCGGCAGGCAGTTCGAGTTTATCCTTGGCCTTTTACTCGATCACGCACGCTCACCGGGGGGCCGCCCGCGACAACCACACCTGCGCCTGCCGTCGTCTTCCTCTCGCCGCTTTGAGCTCGCCGCCTCCCGACGATCTCCAACCATCGTCTGCTCCGCCGCCGCTTCCTTCCTTCCTCCTCGTTTCTGTCCTCTTCCAGCCCTTTTTATCCCTTGGCAGGCTGTTCCAAAGTGGGACGTGCACTCACCCATTGCTGGCTCCTGGCTGCTGTCATTTTCCTCGAGCACGGCAAGCTCACGGCAGAAACGCACAACGACCCACCCACCCTCGCTCGTGCTCTCCTTATGAGCCGTGACCTCACCTCACTTGCTCGCTCGCTCACTCGCTGCTCTCGGGCGGTGCTGCTGCCTCCTCTTGTTTGTCTCTTCTCGCAGGTGGTAGAGCTGACAGCGAGAGATAACAAGATGTTGGACAGGAAGAAGGAGGGCGGCGCCGCGTTCTTCGGCGAGGCGGTGATTGCCGAGTTCGAGGAGCTGACGCGGGACGCCGCCGCCGTGCAGCGGGAGACGCTGCGCCGGATCCTCGCCGAGAACGCCGCCGCCGAGTACCTCCAGGAGCGTGGCCTCGCCGGCCGCACCGACGCCGCCAGCTTCCGGGCATGCGTCCCGCTCGCCACGCACGCCGACGTCGAGCCCTACATTGCCCGCATCGCCGACGGCGACACCTCCGCCGTCCTCACCGCCAAGCCCATCACCTCCATCTCCCTCAGGTCAGTTTCCTTTTCAGGTCTGTCTGTTCACCTCAGCGTCGACGAGATCGACGACGGCTCACCATGATAGATACACTACACATGCAGCTCCGGCACCACGCAGGGGAAGCGCAAGTACCTTCCTTTCAACCAGGAGCTCGTCAAGTCCACGATGCAGATATACCGGACTTCATACGCCTTCAGGAACAGGTACACAACTGACATCAATCATATCAATCGACGACCATGCTTAATTAGTCTCCCTCCGTTCATGTCATGATGAATCTTAATTTGATGCCATGTCATTTCCCCTCACCATAATTACCTTCGTCTTTCAATGAGGGAGGTCAACTTCCGTATGGTCCTCAGATCACTGTTTGCCGGTAGTTAATTGCACAACCCAACCCAACAACAAGAGCATAATTGCTGATTGCTGCTGACCATAATCGTGTCTGTCTGATGATCGCTCGATCTGCAGGGCCTTCCCCGTGGAGGACGGCAAGGCGCTACAGTTCATCTACGGCAGCCGTCAGTTCACAACCAAGGGCGGCCTGACAGCGACGACGGCGACCACCAACGTGTACCGGAGCGAGGAGTTCATGCCAACCATGCGCGCCATCGCGTCACAGGTGTGCAGCCCGGACGCGGTAATCTTCGGCCCAGACTTCGCGCAATCACTCTACTGCCACCTCCTCTGCGGCCTCCTCTTCGCCGACGAGGTCCGCATCGTGTCGGCCACCTTCGCACACAGCGTCGTGCTCGCGTTCCAGACCTTCGAGCGCGTCTGGGAGGAGCTCGTCGCCGACATCCGCTCCGGCGACCTGTCTCCGACGAGGGTCACCTCGCCGGCCGTCAGGAAGGCCGTCATGGCGCTCCTCGCCGGTGCCGGAGGACCCAACCCGGCGCTCGCCGACGAGGTGGCTCGCCGGTGCGCCAAGCTCAGCAACTGGTACGGCGTGATCCCGGCGCTGTTCCCCAACGCGAGGTACGTGCACGGCATCATGACGGGGTCCATGGAGCACTACGTCAAGAAGCTCCGCCACTACGCCGGTGGGCTGCCGCTCGTCGCCGCAGAGTACGGCGCGTCGGAGGGATGGGTCGGCGCCAACGTCGAGCCGGAGACGCCGCCGGAGTCTGTTACCTTCACCGTGCTACCCAACATCGGATACTTCGAGTTCATCCCGCTCAAGGCCGGCGACGGTGGCGCCGCCGCCGACACCTGCTACGCCGAGGCCGAGCCCGTCGGCCTGACGGAGGTCACCGTCGGCGAGCACTACGAGGTCGTCATGACCACATTCGCAGGTACTACTCCTATACTTACATTATCACACGCTCATTGTCATGCACGACGTATGATGCTTTCGCACATTACCACCAGACGACTTCTAAATTTTGACCAATACAATCATTAAAGCATCTGCTAGTACATAAGTACTATTCTGGATTTACTTGAACAATGGTGATTTCAAGAGACATCATCATTTTAGAATTGTAAAGTATCAGGTTTGGATGGTACAAACAGTACTGTTGCTTGTACAGCAGGGAAAACACGTACGAGCCTATTGCTAAGTCTCTACAGTGGTCACCAGTTACCATTGGTACTAATCTGTGGGGGCAGTTCGAGGAGCCTACTAGTGGTTCTACCGCAAGGGCCTTTACTGCACGCATAAAAAATTGTCGGCGGCCTTGCCGCTCCTGGGCTCGTCGGCAAAGCCCAATGATCCAGCGTGAGAAGGATACCAAAATCCTCATTGACGCGCTCGACCTGCTGGAGGAAGTCAGATCGCTAACAAAGGCGGAAGCAACTCTCAGACGGATTGCTGTCCAAGGGCTACGCAGCATCAACTCGGAGAAGCTAGCCTTTTGGCGACAACGCTTTAATCTCCGAATGGCTATTGAGTGGGACGAAAACTCACGTTTTTTCCACGCCGCGGCAAATGGAAGACGTAGGAAGAGCACGATCGGAGTGCTGGACGTTGAAGGTGTCGCCCACACCTCCCACTCAGCTAAGAGCGACATCCTGTTCAATTTTTACTCCGACCTGCTTGGCTTCCAACCAGACACCGAGTGTAGCTTTGATCTACAGGAACTCTACCCACATCTGGATGTTCCCGGGCATGAGCTTTCTACGCCCTTTGATCCCGACGAAATCTCTAATGCCCTTTTCGCCATGGACATGAATGCAAGTCCGGGACCAGACGGTCTTGGCCCTGCTTTCTATAAATCCTTCTGGCAGCACCTGAAACCCCACGTCATTGACCTGTTCAGAGACTTCCATGAAGGCTCCCTAGACCTGGACGGTTTGAATCGAGCCTTCCTTATCCTTCTGCCCAAGAAGGAAGGTGCTCGCAACCCGGGGGATTTCAGACCCATCTCCCTTCAAAATTGTCCTATGAAGCTCTTCACAAAGGCGATGGCCAACCGTGTTAAGAAGTATATCCCAACCATTGTGGACGCGGACCAGACCGGCTTCATCCAAGGGCACAACATCTCCGAGAATTTTGTCTACGCGGCGGATCTTCTTAGCTGCTGCCACAAGCGGGGTGCTCAGACTGCCGTCCTCAAGCTGGATTTCAAGAAGGCATTTGACTCGGTCTCTTGGGAAAGCCTTGATTTGATTCTCGCAGCACGGGGTTTCGACGCCCGCTGGCGGCTTTGGGTGGCCAAGGTGTTGACGAGCGGGAAGACTGCCATTAAGCTCAATGGCGTCCCAGGGCGGTGGATCAACTGCAAAAGAGGCCTACGCCAGGGCGACCCGATCTCACCCTACCTTTTCATCATCATAGCCGACGTCCTACAACGTCTCATTCAACAGGCGTCTCGAAATGGCCTTCTTCAACATCCACTTGATCTGAGCCTCCCCTGCCCTGTTCTCCAATATGCAGACGACATCTTGATTCTAATCCAGGGATCTGCTCAGGCAATGGGAACTCTCAAGTCGATCCTGGACGCGTTCTCCATGGCCACTGGCCTAACGATCAACTACCACAAGTCCACCTTTGTTCCGATGCACATTGACGATATGCTGGCCTCTGAAATGGCTTCCACGCTGGGATGCAGCATCTCTCAGTTCCCCCAACCTTACTTGGGTCTTCGCCTCTCTCCTCACAAGCTCCGGGTTGGGGACTTCCAGCCATTAATTGCCAATTTCGATCGGTACCTCTCAGGGTGGAAAGCTCTTTTGTTAAGCACCGGAGGGCACCTAATCCTAGTCAATGCGGTCCTAGGAAGCCTGGCAACGTACTATATGTCGTCAACCCTCCTACCAAAAACGGTCATCGATGCGCTGGAGCAACGGCAACGGGCGTTCCTTTGGACCGGTGAAGAAAATGCCATGGTGCAAGCTGCCTCATCACCTGGGAGTGGGTCTGCCAGGAGAAGGAACACGGAGGGCTCGAGATCCGCTCTCTACACACCCAGAATCATCGCCTTCTCCTCAAATTTGTTCATAAGTTGCTCACTCCATCGGCCCTGCCCTGGCAAGCCTGGTTCAGAAGAAACCACCCGGGGGCTCTCGGTGAGACTACACCTAACACCTACTTCGCTAGGATTGTTTGCGAGGATCTTCCTCGGTACAGGGAACTCACTTCTGTTCAGGTTGGCAACGGGGAAACCACCTCCTTCTGGCACGATCGGTGGCTCCTCGACACTTGCCTAGCGATCGCCCTCCCGGCACTATATTCTCACTGTACAAGGCCGCATGCTTTAGTCTGCTCCGTCCTCTCCACCAGTCTCGCCGACCACCTCAGGCCGAGGCTCACTCGACAAGCAAGCGAAGAGAAGCATGTCCTCCATGATTGCATCACCACGATTACCCTCATGAACGCTCCTGATGCTCGTTGGATGTATGCCGCCCCGGACAGGCCGTTTAGTACTTCGGAGATCCCTCGCTCCACACGCATAGACCCCACCCCAAACATAGATGCAATTAGAATCTGGCAAACAAACCTGCCCATAAAAGTGTGCTTCTTTGCTTGGCTGCTTCACCATGGGAGGATCAACTGCCGAGCCTACCTCTTCCACCGAAACATCCGGATTCTAGAGGAATCCAACTGCGAACATTGCCCCACCGAAATGGAGACCATTGAGCACATCTTCATCGCTTGCCCTCAAGGCCAAAATGTCTGGGCAAGACTTGGAATTAACCCGGGGACTTTGGAGTGGCGATTTCCTTGGCTGATAGGCGCAAACCTTGCACTGCCGCCCTCTGTGCAGCTCGACGTGGTGCTTCTTACCCTTTGGCACATCTGGAAGGCGCGGAACACAGCCATCTTCGATCACCATACAATGACCGGGACTGCGGTCCTTCACCGAATTATTAGCGACATGGACTCCTGGAGCTGTCGCTACAAGAAGCTCATTGCGGATTGGACGGCGTGGCGAAACTACTACAACAACTGTAGGGCGAATGTCCCCTAGTTCTGTAGATTTGCTGTTCTGTCTCTCTTCTCAACCTATATTCTATACCCCTGGCATGTCGGGGGTCGCAATGTAATTGTACAACAATTATGTTCATTGATAATATAGTAGGTGCGGACCTCCCCCCCCCCCCCCCCGAAATTGTTCGAAAAAAATCTGTGGGGGCAGAGAGAGATCGAGAAATCTAGAGAGTAGAGAGAGACAGCTTTCTAAGCTCAGAGAGAGGGAGAGCTTTGCATGGTTTGGTCTTGACGCTTTCATCTTTGTTGACTTCACTTCTGACGACCGCCGAAGGAGGGATTGACTTCACTCCGGCCGGGGCAGTCGGCAGTCGCCGTTTAGTTGTCCCAACCCTTGGGCTTTTGGGGTCGCTCCGGTCTCGAACAATGCACGGAGATCTCTCTCTTTTTGTTCAAAGAAAGAAAGCAGATGTCTTTTTGGTACGTTGCAGACCGTCGTAGATGGATTCCAGTTGAATAAACATCATCAGGAGATCTGAAGAGGACGTTAGTTTTTCTGTTTCCAGATATGACTTTGTCTCTTCTTTTTTTTCCGTCGATTGGTAGGCTATCAAGAACAGGACAGTTCGTTATAGGAGCAGGTTATGATCAATCCTGGAGGTAGGAATTTGGGCTGGAATTATGTGTCCTGGAGTAGGTTATGAACAATATGACATGGGAAGGAGTGGATTAATCATCGGAAAGCCACCTTTTGTTTTTCTACGCCATATATGAGGTGTACAGAGAGTGACATACGTACACTTGCACAATCTTCTGCGATGTAGTACATATACATTTAACCGGTAATAAACACGTGGATCAAAACAAAAAAAAGGGGGTATAATGCAATCTTGAAAATGACTACAATGTTTTTGTACATCTACATGTATACGTCCATCATTAGCGGCACTGTTTCTGTCACAAGATAACTTAAGACATATGGAATAGAATGTAGTGTGGTTGTACTCTTCTTCTTGGAACTAAATACACTATCCACTGCCTGGAAAATGACAGGGGTGATGCAACTGCAAAGACTTGTTCAGTATTTTTAGTCTGAAAATTAATCATTTGATGTGAGTCGCATTATTGTTTTCGAGGTTAAAGCTGACTGGATCAAATACTTCTGGAGCTAGCAGCGACTACTCCTTAGTAAATCAATATCACAGTAAAGTATGGATTAGGTGTGGAAGTAGTAGATCGCTCAGTAATATGTTAAAGACAAAAGGGCTTCTTCTATGAAGATTTGTCGGTTTGCCGGCCGGTCATTGTTGTTGGCCCTTTGCAGCTTGGAACTTCTGTCACCGAACCTGAACCATAGTCTAACTGAATCTGACCAGCAGACGGCGTGCGTTCACATCCGAATGCAACTGCTGCGACTGTCAAACCCTGGCTTTCTTTGCATCTTATATTCAGAACGAACAAGTTGATTTTTCAGGCTGTCGGTCTTACCGGTCCAAGCAGCTACTAGACAAAAAACATCTCGCTTTCTTTACTTTGTAGTTGTTTTGTAGGCTGTGGTGGCTATCAGGATTTTGTATGCTTTCTTGTCACAAAAAAAAAAGGATTTTGTATGCTTTCCAGCCCGTCAATTGCTAGACTTTGCTTCAGACCCTAGAGACCCCCTTGCACTGCCTGACTATGGATGGGCATGGACACGTCATGATGTGTGCTGCGACTGAGTCACTGACTGAACCGATAAGAAAAGAAAAAAAATGCTCACAAGTGGATTGTGCTACAATAATTGTTACTGCGAAACAAACGTGGAACAGATTGTAGTAACTTTTTAATAAGTTACCTCCAAACACTCATCTGAGGTAAATGCATGGCAGGGTTGTACCGGTACCGTCTGGGAGACGTGGTGAAGGTGGCCGGGTTCTACAACTCGACGCCCAAGCTCAAGTTCGTGTGCCGGCGGAATCTGATGCTGACCATCAACATTGACAAGAACAGCGAGCACGACCTGCAGCTCGCCGTCGACAGCGCGGCCAAGATCCTGGCCGCCGAGAAGCTGGAGGTGGTGGACTACTCGAGCCACGCCGACGTGTCGTGCGACCCGGGCCACTACGTCATCTTCTGGGAGCTCAACGCCGACGCCAACGACGACGTGCTCCAGGCCTGCTGCGACGAGCTGGACAGGTCTTTCGCCGACCCTGGGTACGTCGGCTCGAGGAAGGCGAGCGCCATTGCCCCGCTGGAGCTCCGGGTGCTGCAGCGTGGAACGTTCCAGAAGGTTCTCCGTCACTACCTCTCCCTCGGCGCCCCGGTGAGCCAGTTCAAGTTGCCGCGGTGCGTCGGCAGGTCCAACTCCGGCGTGCTCCAGATCCTCTCCGGCAGCGTCGTGAAGGCGTTCTTCAGCACCGCCTATGACTGACGATACATATGACGGACGGGCGTCGCCGGGAGGAAGAAGGAGGAGGAGACGACGCATGCGGCCGGCCGGCGACACCACACTTGCTATCTCCTAGTGGCATGGCTCATGTGACAGACGGTGTCGCAGTGGTCGTCAGTAACTGACCAGCTGGTGGTTGTTGCAGCTCAGCAGGATGTTCTATTCTACTCGTATCTGTCACCAATGCAAGTGGCCGCGGGCCAAGTGTGGTGTTCTGTAACTACCAGTTCTGCATGACGCATCGCATGTGGCCTGTTTGCAAGTAGTAGTAGTATTGGATCGTCGAATGAAATAAACCTGTTAATCTTTCCTGTCCCCTAGCTACTGGATTCCTTCTCCTGCGATGTTAATCTGAATGTTTGTCCATTACTGGAGCAGTTTGCTCTCGGTGACCAGCTGACCACGTCTTCAGTACCTTGTGAGAGCAAGAATCCAAGAACGCACCGAAGATGGCAAGGGTTTGGACGGGGAATTTGGCGGGCGACCATAGGATTTCCCTTTTGATCTTCCAGCATTCCATGTGCTCGACGAGAAACAAAGGTTCACTCAACGTTTGGACAGGAAGTAAGGGGACAAAGCCGGACATCCTTTCTGCTTGCAGCTGGGAGAGCACCTTGGCTGCGCAGCCACATGGTCGGCTGCGCACACACTAGCAGCGACGTGACAAGATAACCGGAGGGGCCAGGGCAACAACTTGCACTTGCTGATATGCTTGGACGAGCTCAGGTCAGTGTGATCAACCGGTCGCCATGGGCCAGCGTACGCATGCCATGCAGCTCCTGCCAAGGAAAGAAAGATCACGTGTTCTTGCCTTTGGGATGTATAGCCGCCACTTGTTTCAAGCACGTGTGCAGATGTGAAGACGACGTTGATGTGTGAGTGTCAGTGTGTGTGCATCTGAGGACGAGCAACCGTATCTCCTGGACCCCGGATGGATTCATCTGGTTATCGACAGGAACAGTGTGCAATGCTTGTTCCTCTGAATCTCTGACTAGTCATTCTGTCATTCAACTCCTAGCCCCTGTGCGATCTTTTTTTGACACCTACGCGTGCGCAGTTCGAATCCACAGCGGTATGAGTTTTCCTTACCACTGGTAGTAGTACTTTGTGACAAGTTTAGCCCTATCACATCAAATATTTAATGCTAATTAAAAATATTAAATATAGGTTAATGGCGTGTTTGCGTCTTATTTTAGGACAAAGAGAGTATAGGCTAATTCATGAGGCCACTCATTACAATATGGAGCTTAACATATGCTAATGATATATTAATTAGGTTTAATAGATTTTAATTGATATCAAAATATTTGATATGACAGGGCTAAACTTTAGACCCTACACACTCTAGGTGGGAGGTGAAACTTTCAACCTTTGGTCCTTAATAAAAGGGGAAAGTACTCTGGATAGTTTGGAGTTGAAATGATGAATATCGAGTCTGGTGACGACCCCCGAGGGCTTCCACACGCCGCCCTTGGCCGCGCGCACCGGCGCCGGGGGCTCCTTGTCCTCCGGCGTGGCGCCGCCTCCCCGTTCTGGACTTCTGGTAGGTACTCCCGGCAGCTGAAGAAGTAGATGTGTACTTGCCCTCTGCATCCTCCCTGGACGTAGGACGTACTACCTCTCTGCAACTGCAACGACGACATGCTCTCCATCGGTGTGAATACTGTTGGATCGGAGTTGCTTTCGGTTTTTCCTTTCATCCACAGAACGCACTGTTTGGTTGGCTTCTGACTTTGTCCGGTAGCCAAAGCATCGAGGAAGCTAAACCAAACACATTATTTTATTTTATTATTTTTATTTTCACATATAATTATACAAATATATGAAGTCACATGCAAACAATAAAAATATACAAATATGATTTTTTTTGCATATATATGCAGATATGAACTTTTTTGACGTGCAAATATGTAAATATCTTTACAAACGACGAACGTTGGAGTAGAAAAGATAGAGAAAACTTGTAGACGACATGTAGGAGCGTCACTTGTCAACAGAGAATGAAGTCATTCTTTTGCCCACACAAATGGTTCGCATCTATCGTCGTTCTCACGTAAGTCCTGATGAAAGATACATGTACGTATGTCACAACTCGTAAGTCAGAACTGCCTTGTGTAGCACCACCATTGCTTTGGCTTCATTCGTAGGCTGTGCTGAACAAGACCTTGATGGTGTGGCTAGAGAGAATACGGAGGACACTAGAGTTGGACTCGGCAACACACCGTGGCAACTTGAACTGGTTAACAGGAGCTCCGAGGGAGAGGTAATGCTCCATCACCTTCTGGAACGTGCTCGGCCGTACGACACGCAGCTCTAACGGCCCGATGCCGTTTGTCTTCCTCGAGCTCACATACCCAGCGTCAACGAAGCCTCTGTCCAGCTCATCACAATAGCTCTGTAGCACACCGTCGTCGTTGTTACCCTCGGCGTTGTTGAGCTCCCAAAAGATGACGTAATGGCCCGGGTCAGATGACACGTCGGCGTAGCTGGTGTATTCCATGACCTCCAACCTCTTGGCGGCTAGGACCTTGGTCGCCCTGTTAATGGCGAGCTGGACGTCCTGCTCGCTGTTCTTGTCGACGTTGATGGACAACGTCAGGATCCCTCGGCACACGAACTTGAGCTTGGGAGTGGAGTTGTAGAACCCGGTAACTTTCACCACATCACCTAGACGGTATCGGTACAACCTTGCTAGATTGTCATTTTCAACAATACAATATTAGTAGTCATGGTGGACTGAAGGAACGTATATATGTACGTACCTGCGAAGGTGGTCATGACAACTTCGTAGTGCTCGCCGACGGTGACCTCTGTCAAGCCGACGGGTTCCGCCGCGGCGTAGCTAGTAGCGTCAGGACAGGCTGCAACGTCGTTGATGGTCTTGAGAGGGATGAACTCGAAGTATGCAACGTTGGGGAGCACGGCGAACGTGGCTGACTCCGGCGGCATCTCCGGCTCGACGTTGGCACCGACCATCCCCTCCGACGCGCCGTAATCCATGGCGACGACCGGCAGGCCACCGGCGTAGTGCCGGAGCTTCTTGACGTAGTGCTCCATGGACCCCGTCACGATGGTGTGCACGTACTTGGCATTGGGCCACAGCGCCGGGAACACACCGTACCAGCCGTCGCCGGCGAGCGCCGCGCACCGACGCGCCACCTCGTCGGCGAGGTCGGGGTCCGGCACGGCTCGCCGGACGGCCGGATCGGTGACCCTCGCCGGCGACGGTGCGCCGCCGCGGCGTATGTCGCGGCACAGGTCCTGCCACACATGTTGAAGCGTGTCGAACGCGAGCGCGAGGTTGTGGCCGAACATGGAGAAGACGAGCCGGACCTCGCCGGCGGCGAGAAGACCGCAGAGGAGGTGGCAGTAGAGGGACTCGGTGAAGTCGGGGGCGAAGATCACCTCGTCGGGGCTGCAGCATGGCAGCTGGATGTCGCGCACCGCGGCCTTGTACTCCTTGTTACGGTATAGGTTGGTGGTGGCCGTCGTCGCCGTGAGGCCTCCCTTGGCCGTCAACTGCCGGCTGCCGTAGACGAACTGCAGCGACTTGCCGTCGTCGACGGGGAACGCCCTGAACGTACGTATAGATAGAGATCACATTGAGTGTAGTGACGACTGACGATCAGCGACATGTCGTCAACTACTCCTACTACTCTACTAGATTAGTAGTGCATATCGCCAAAAGAAGCAATAGACATGCATGGTGACGGATCGAAAAGGTAAGGTGCAGTGCGGTCGTTCGTTGGAGCGTCTCCGTCAGACACTGTCAGAGAGACAACCATGCATGGCGTTACCTGTTCCTGAAAGCGAAGGAAGTCCGGTAGACATGCATGGTGAGCTTGGCGAGCTCGTCGTTGAAGGGAAGGTACTTGCGTTTCCCCTGCGTGGTGCCGGAGCTGAGGGAGATGGAGGTGACGGGCTTGGCGGTGAGCACGGCGGAGGTGTCGCCGTCGTCAGCGACGCGTCTGATGTAGGGTTCGAGGTCGTCGTGCGTGGCAACCGGAACACAGGCACGGAAGGCGTCTGGGTCGGTGCGGCCGGCGAGCCCGTGCCTCTGGAGGTACTCGACGCCGGCGTTCGCGTCGAGGATCCGCCACAGCGTCTCCAGCTGGACGGCGGCGGCGTTCCGCGTCAGCCGATCGAACTCGGCGATCACCTCCTCACTCCTCAACTCGCCCATCTTTCCCAACATCATCTATCGTCTTGCTACTTGAACAAGTAACTATATGCTTCTCGTTTTGGACAAAAATGTTGTGGCATCCTCCCCAGTGGATTTATGGATGTGTCGTGTCGGATTGGAGCAGAAAGGCATGGCAGGTTATTCGAGGATGTATGTTTGACATTTCCAGCCCTAGATCGAGTAGGATTATCTCTAGTGTGTCAGGGGATGCAACGTGTTTGCGGCGTCCACCATATGAAAGATGATTTAGATAAGAGGGCAGCTCAGGTCGTAAACATGCTCATGCTCCAAGTTGAAGTCCTGTGCTCCATCCTTAGGTCAAGAAAAGAAATGACCATGTCTTGTGTTGTTCCATCCTTACGTCAGGAATGAAATGGCCGTGACTTACGCACTGAACGAATGCCAATCGGTCTAAATCAATTAGCTAGCGGATCCAAACAGCCTAGCTAAAATTTATCTAGCCACTATACCTAGCTGAAGAAAAGCTTTGGCGTCCTCAAGGCTTAAAGTTTATACATCTCTTTTGATACCGACTAGAAGAATTAAATATGGGCTAACTGCAAAAACTAATTGCATTGCAAAAGTCACAGCTAATTTGTGAGTACAATCTATTGGTACTATTAGTACATATTTATCATAGCATCACATGGGATAATCATGGACTAATTAGTACCATTAGATTCAACTTGCAAATTAGACACGACTTATGTAATTAGTACAAACACCTTTTATTTAATAATTCTAATCGAGAGGCTAAAGTTTAACCCCGATCAAAAATCTAAACAAGGTAGCTAATTTTAGTTGAAATAGATTGAAATTAATTGTCATCTCTCAAAGGAACTGAATTAAAATCCTTTCCAATATTTGTTGGTGCACAACCTAACATTTACTATTTTCATTTCTATGTGAAAAAGAAAAAAAAACTGTCACACGAAGGTGGGTCATGCTACAAGGAAAGCGTGCAACGGTGATGACACACTTTGGTTGCAAGGAAAGCGTACAAGAGGTGTGTTTGGTTGCTCATAGAGCTACATTCCAGAAGCATACTGAGTGGATGCAATGTAATACACATGAAGATGATATTTAGTTGATTGCATGAATAAACACCATGAATCTTAAAAAGTGATATTTTGTTGGTTGCATTTATAAATGCAATGAATCGTAGTTGGGTAGATGCAAATGATATGTATGTGAGACCGTTGAGTGGGCCCTAAATCAATGAAATGACACCAAACGTACAACAAACTGAACCGACATCCAACACCTTAAAAGACCAAGGAGACACCTTTGTTTAATCGATGAGGATCAAATCTAAGAAAAATGGTGGACAACAACATGACAATGGAGAAGAAAAGCCCCATGCCATGGCCAGACAAACATAGATACTTCAATTCAAGAACACAACAAGAGCACCTAGATCTAGACCAATGCAAAGGCACAAATCAGTGGAATTAGAACTAAACCCAATAACAGAGCGGCCACTAACTAGTTAGAGCCACTCTAGTAGGCTTTATATCTTTCTAAACCTAGTGAACTAACAAGATATATTCAAAAGGGTACATGGAGACTAGAGGCTCAAACGTTAAGGAATTATGTTCAAAAAAATGTTTAGGAATTGAGTTAGCTAAATTATATAGGAAGTCATCCTTTATTTTTTTTACAAAAGTGTGCTTCAGGGAGAAGATCTTATATTCCCATATATATTGATAATCTCCTTGAGCCTGAAATACCACGTGATCAATTTAGACAAGTCTTGAAATAAAGTAAATGTTTCTGAGTGAAATACTTATAGTTCAGATCTTTGACCTATGATGTTTAGTTCCTTTGCACATTGTTTGTAAATGATCTTTAATAACAATAGAATGAATTTCCTCAATAAATTTTACCAAAAAGTTCTTAAAGTGGTGAGCAATGATTCTATCAAACTCCTTTAGACATCAAACAACTACACACATAAAAGAAGTCATGAGTGTCAGCAATGTCAACAGCAAAAACTAAATGCTATGATCCATAATAACTAAATAAAGTATTGTTACGTCTTTAGACCTGTGCACAATAAGTTGTCACAACAATTGAAAAAGATAACTATCTAGATTTGTATACCGATGTATGTTTGTATCTTTCAAATTTTTCTTTCTAACTCAGAAGTGTAGGAAAAGTATAGTCACTCATAAAATAGTCCTCAGGACGTCGATCCTCCCACCCTTTCAAATAGACACGAATAATAAAATCATATTCTAGAATAATCAGTAAATGTCATTGATCAAATATCTTGAGATCAATAATTATATTGAAAAATCTTGTCTTCAAATTAGAATAAAGAGTTTTGGTGAACTTTTAGAAGTCCTTAAGGAATAGCCGTCACTTTGCTGATTCAATGAGCAATGGATAGTTCCTTACAATTCAATAACAACTCTCTCACCAATAATTTTTATATGATATAGTTTTATTACTCGGTTGATAAAATCATTGACATATGCAGGTTTTGTACTATTTTGATCATACTTCCTAACCAGCGAAGTGACCAACTGATGACATATGCAGGTTCTGTATCATTTTCATGGTTGGCTTTTTAGTGATTATGTCAGATAACATGTCCTCTTTCGAGGCAAGCATGCCATTTATATAAAAAAACACCTCCAAAGCTAAGGTTATTGCCATGGAATTGTGAAAGAAGCGCAACATAAACCATCTAAAGTGGCAACCCTATAATATGTTGTCTTGAGGTTTTTGGAGGGACTGGTATTACCAATCCGAGATCCTAGTTTTAACTTAAAGGTCTCGATGGTTGGATTTAAGTCAAAGAAATATAATATTGAGATATACTCCATCGACATCACAACCATATAGATCCTTTTAGAGGTGGGATACTCCTCACTCTCCAAACATCGGTTCCTTCTGTCACATTGGTTGCTAAGTTAATGATGTCACATTTTTTTTTCAAATTGCAGTAGATCATCCTGTCAAAATATTTCTGTTAGTAAGACATGCTAGAGCAACTCTCTTTGACATAACATTTTTTTCTTTGACACAACATTTTTTCAAATTGAAAATAAGGGGCTCGTTTGGTTCGACTCTCTTTGACACAACTTTTTTTTTTTTGCTTTTGTTAGTAATAAGACGGGCAGGAGCAACTCAGATGGCAAGATAAATCAGCTTTTTATTCTTGCAATATATATCTACAAATGGGCTACAACTGAGGAATTTTGATTTCAAAGAGAGTGGACTCTAGAAAAGGGCTACGTCTAAGGAGGTTGGTGATTTTTTTTTCTTTTTGCTTCATGATTCTACATACACTATAGGAAAAAGTCCAAATTACACCCCTCACGTATATCTAAAGTTTGGATAACCCCCTAAACTATTGTTTAGATTAATTAAACCCCTAAAGTAAGCAATTTGGTTTATTTTATCCCCTAATACAATTTATTTCTTTTATATCTCCACACATATGTTGAATTTTAATTTAAAATTTTGCAAGGTGGTAGGGTGCATCGTAATGCATGTTAAGAAAATATATTGCAATATTTCATTACGTTTTCTGTATAATTTTGTATCCTAAGTGCTTATTTATTATTAAGTACTGTACCCTGTCAAAATAATGATAACAAATTATGATGAATTTTTCTAGCTTGTGTTATGATGTCTAGTATCATCTTGCAAAAATTTAACTTAACACTCCACTTATGCATAGAGATACAAAAAAGATAAAATGTATTAAGGTGCAAATTGAACCAAATGATATAGTTTAGGGAGTAAACTGAACCAATGCATAGTTTAGGGGGTTATCCAAACTTTGGCTATACTTGAGGGGAGTAATTTGGACTTTTTCCTACACTATATATACCATGGACGCAGTTTAGCAAGGAGCTGCAACGAAAAAGGCTTTTGATAAAAAAAAAATTGTGCAAGAGCACATGCAATGAGTATTATTATTATTATTTGAAAATTGGCAATTATTATTCGAGAAACCATGCATGTTATCATTTAGTACTTCAAAGTGCATAAAAACGACTTCAAGTGTATTAACAAAGCCGTGGACTCTCTGGTCATACTAGTTTATATAAAAGAGCACATGTAATTAGCGCGCAGGCCATGGTGTTATTCGAGACTAGTACTTCAAAGAGTGCATAAAAAATGGGCACCGGCGACATGGCTACTTGAGCACTGGATCTGAATCTAGCCATTGCTTAAATTTAGTTGCTCCATGTGCAGTGTCTCAATAAATCTACATTCCAGCCTTGTATGAATGGAGCTTCGACATCTGATTAACATCAAACCGCAATAATCCTAATGACCTTATTAGCAAAGATATGGCGTAGAAGGATGAGAGATCAACACGGACGGTTGATCATCACTGAGTTCGAGCAGTCGTCCCTCGTCGTCCAGCTCGATCCCTCAGGTTAGCAATGCAAATATATTGCTGCTGCTGTTAGTTCGGCTTGGTCTCGGCTCAGGCCTCACCTTATATCTTGGAAAATGAAACTAGAGCGTCTCCAAGAGTGCTATGTCAGCTAGCTCTTAGCATAGTGCCATCATCATTAATTGTCTTACGTGGAGGAAATAGGAAAAAAAAAAGATAACCAAACACCTTGTTATCTATACATATGCAAGCATACCTTGTTTTTGAGTAATCTACCTCTTGGTGCCCAAGTATCATCAGATATCATATTTTTCCCCTTGAAATACTACTAATCAATGCAATGAACTTGTCATGCACCTTCTAGCAATAATTAATGGAGACATGACCATTGTACCTCTCATTTAATTTCTGTGCCAAGTTCAAATAGACTTGCTGAATCCATTTAGCACATAAGCCCGTATTATTCCAGATTTTGTACCTTTAGATCTCTATTCCTTATATCAATATTGTTTCCAAAAAGGTTTTCTATCTTTCTTCTACCTACGTTCCCTAGTATTTCTTTGGCCACCCTTTTCCAACCCCTATGGCATCCAAAGCAGCAAATTGCTCTCGGACCGCGCACCGTTCTTTGTCTTATCTCTGGTGGCCACTATCGGGGGGGGGGGGGCACCGTCGCCCTCACTGCCACATTAACTTATGTACTGCACTTTTCTTAATTATTACCTGCCATCCTATATTTTTATGTGATTTTTCTTAAACGCTAGAATTGTACTTTTCATAAGACGGAGCAAGTAGTTCTTTATCGGACTTAGAGTATTCTTTGAATATGGACGAACCTTACAGGACAGACTGGTTCAATCTATGTAACCAAACGCGTTGGATGAGTCAGATTTAAGACCAACCCATACGTCGAATGGATGGGCTGATATAACGAACCAAACACCACCTAATTAAGTTCGTCAACACTAGCGACATGCATGCCAACACATGATACACATTGAAAAATTGGGCTTCTCCACGAAACCAACAACATGATCACACAAAACTCAATTTTCAGTCAAAAAAAGTCCGTGTTCGTCATGAACGAATACGATAATTTTGGTTAGTACTACACGCGATAGATCATGCTCGCTTCACCTCTTCTTGGTCATCCTGGTCCTGACGATGGCCTCGAGCACCTTGATGCGGCCGTCCTTGTACCTGAGCTCGTCCTCAAGCTCCCGCAGCTTCTCCCCGTGCATCTTGCTGGTCCTCGCCGAGGCATGGAGCTCGGCGGCCGCCTCGCGCTCGCGCATCTCGGCGTGCCGCCTGGCAGCCTCGGCCGCCTCGGCGCCGTCGTTCGCCGCGTCCAGCTCCCGCCGCAGCTCTTCCACGCGCTCCCGGAGCTGCTCGATGGCCTCGCGGCGTGACGCCGTCGCGGTGGCCGCCGGCGGGCGCTGCAGCAGGCCCTCCCTCAGCGCCGCCGCCGCCGCCGCCTCCCCGCCGGGGCTCGCCGGCGAGATGATCGGCGCCATGCACGACGACATTATCGATGGACGACGTGCGGATCTTGGACGATGCCTGCACCTGTAGTATTGATTTGGACATTGTCGATCTGTACATGTCTACATATATCATAATGCGATCGTTGCCGGATTAGTTTCCTAGTTGGGATGGCTCATGGCAGTGGGCACGATGCGCCCTGTCTCCGGATCCGATTCGGAAGCACCGAACATGTTTGGGCTGCAGTGGTTTCCGGACCATCTGCGCGGGGCTTGTTGGGCCGCTGCTGAAGCCTCTCGTCTTGTTCTTATTTTAATTTTTTTAATAAAAACCTGATGCTAAAAAAACTGTTTCTCAAAAAAAAAAAGCTCAGTGCGAAGACGTTTCCCACCTCCCCCTCCCCCCACCCCAACCCCCCCCCCCCCAAAAAAAAAATAAGCAAGAGATGAACAATGCGACAAGTCACTTGCAACACAATGGTCAACGGAGCTGATGCGAGGTCCATTACCATTTACCAAAACAACGGCATTACAAAGCTAGGGCAACTCAAATTTGCCCAAGGTTAGTACTAGTGATCAATATTTTGATAGTGAGGATCATGCTGGTAGCATTTTCATTCTTTTTTAAGAGGTTATGGTGCGCACAATGGCTTTGGTGAGCAGAGCCTGACACCAACTTACACTTGGCGCCCTTCAACGACTAAACAATGTGCATAATGCAGAATCATGGCGCAATGTGCCTTCCAGTGCTGAATGGCTTTACGCCCATATGACTAAACGTTCTCATCCTGAATCCAAAGAGGCCAATCTGTGGTGTCACCACCACCTGTGAATATTTTTGGGAATTATTTGGTGACTCATCCCTTGGTGTGGATTCAGAGTAGGCGCATATATGTGCAGGCTTAGCTCATCAACTTTTTCCCAAGGCAATCCTCGTGGAATGAGTTGGTTTTCACGGCTGGTGATCCACGCAACATTCACCTTCTTTCTAACAAAGTTTATAAAGATTTTACCTTTGCGCATAATGTGGACCAACAAAAGTTACAGCAATAGGTTGTCGTCAGTCTCAGCAGCAGGAATGTCTTTCTAGACGAATGATCTGAGCTGTTAAACTAGTCAACTAGGGCATTGATAATTTTGTGACGCTACCCAATTAAATTTCATGCAGCCAGGCCTTTTTCTTATTGTGCTGTGCCCACTGATCATTGTGCAATTCTTTATGCCTCAGCTCAGGGAGTATAAATAGCTACCGTCCACCTCACGCATACAGAGCCATTCAAGCAGTCTTTGTCAGGTATAGCATTTGTCCATCTGAAGACTGAAGCCTTAGCTGCAGAGCAAGAATGGTTCCAAATACAGTCCGTGTAGCAGTTGGAATTCTAGGTATGCCTCATCTACATGTCCTTCCCTTTTGAAGCCAAAATTTCTTATCATGAATGGCTGTAAAACCAGTATTTCTCTGTTGCAGGAAATGCTGCTTCTATGCTCCTCTATGCCGCGCCAATGTACGCATCATATTATTCTGAAGTATTAAAATGCATGATCAGAAATTGATAACACCTATGCAATAATCTTTCTTAAATTTTATGCTCTGCAACTGCTGTTTCACAGATTGACATTCAGAAGGGTGGCAAAGAAGGGCAACGTAGAGGAGTTCTCATGTGTGCCTTACATACTAGCTCTGTTCAACTGCCTTCTGTACACCTGGTATGGACTTCCTGTGGTGAGCTCTGGATGGGAAAACTTCCCAGTCTCTACCATCAATGGAGTGGGTATCCTGCTTGAGATCACATTCATCAGCATGTACATATGGTTCGCACCAAGAGACAAGGAGGCAAGTGATCTGCTACGACGCATTATCCTCTTTCAGATGAATTGATATGTGTAAACTTCTGAATAGTAGTAACAGGCCATCTGATGTTTTTCATTTCTTTCTGGCAGAGGTTTGCCCTGCAATTAGTGCTTCCTGTTCTGACATTGTTTGGGTTGACAGCGTTTTTCTCAAGCTTTATGGTCCGTACACACCGTATGCGCAAAGTTTTTGTTGGTAGTGTTGGCTTAGTGGCTTCCATATCCATGTACAGCTCTCCAATGGTAGCCGCAGTGAGTATCAAGTATATGCTACCTTCAATTAGATAGTGTTTTTTGTTGCATTCTAAGTTTCTTGAACTCACTTTTTCCATTGCAGAAGCAAGTCATAGCGACGAAAAGCGTGGAGTTCATGCCATTCTACCTGTCACTATTTTCCTTCCTGTCCAGCTCTTTGTGGATGATATACGGGCTCCTTGGGAGGGATATGTTCATCGCAGTTAGTACGAGACCCTGATCAATTTCACTGAATAAAACCAGTGACTGTCTGATGTTTCGTATACTTTTCTTGATTCGATGCAGTCTCCAAACTTCATCGGTGTTCCAATGGGCATACTTCAGCTGGTGCTGTACTGCATCTACAGGAGAAGCGACGCGGCAGTTGGAAAGCTCCGTGCCACCGCCACCGATCAGGAGAAGGGTCTGAAAGCAGTCGTGCCCATGCATCCGCAGGATACAACTGCGAGTAAGCCAGAGGGTCAAAAATAAGATTTGTAAGTGTTATGCTCCAAGAGGAACGAATCTTGGGCTGCATAGACGGTTGGGCCTGAATGTACTCGACGAGCGCTTGCGCTACTTCCTATAGATACGCGGCGGCCCACAGCGCATTGGCCCAGCACCGCCCTGTACCCGTCTTCCTATTGAATCCAATTCCAGAGGAGGTCCGCGCTTACATTTTTACTATATTTTTATCTTTTAATTTTCACAAATGATCCATTAGAGGCCCAGCATGGATATGCATGAATGAGCTGGAGATAAATAATGCTGTGCATGCATGTATGCGTGTGGAAACATCGATGTGCTTGCATGCACATGACAAAACATTTAATTATAGTTAGGGAGGTGGTTAATAATTTTTCTATAGTTTCTAATTGATCTTTTATCTCTTTATAATGAAGGGTTCAGATTTAAACTAAAATCTTACCTCTTTGGGGTAGAGTGGTGTACCGTAGCAAGACTTGTTTTAAAAGAACGGCAGGAAATTAAAGTTGCGCCTGTGTTGTATTAAAAAAGAAGAAAAAGACAAAGATGGCTGATACAATATTATTATAGAAGTAGCGCGTCGCCGTCATAGCTGCGCCACAAGTTAAGAAATACTATATCCTAGATAATTACAATTGATATAATAGCTTAGATTACGCAATGATATGCCCTTTATTTTTACTTCAGTGGGCATCTTTCAGCAGCAGCAGCAGTGCTGCTGGTGCAGCGCTGCACTGCATGTAGTACAGGGGAATGAGAAGAGACAGATCAGGGAAATGGTCTGAAAGTAGTAGTGGTAACTGGTAACCATGCCCGCCTCCGCGCGCAGCGCAGGAGATAACATAGTACTGGGAGGAAATCCGAGGTGCGAGATTGATGTGTTTTCTCTGAAATGGTAGCAGAGAAGCGCATAACCAAAGTTGCTGCCTAGCTTCAGGAAATGTTGGCATGGGCAGGGCAGATGGTGGCTCACGGTCACGGGTCTCCATCGACCATGGTTGCCCCAAATACAATACAGCCGATCGTATCGACTTAGTAGGCCGGAGACGACGATGGTATCTACTTTTTTTTTTAGAAAATAGAAATATTTTCTGCCTCTGTGGTTCTGCACGCAGCATATAAAGTTAACATTAATACATTTCTTCAACTCCCTAGCTGAGATCAAAGAAATAAAAATTAAGGACAAAGTCTATTATTAAATTTTCATCCACCCCTTGCGAAGACCTCCATGGCAATGATCTCCATCACAAAGCTCGCTGAACGAAGCTTGTCTTTTTTCCCATCACGCTGCAACAAGGCCCAAAATCATAGCCAGTACGTCCCTTTGAAAACAGCCTGCATAAAGAAAGGATACTACATCATTCTGACAACACCATATAGCCCAACATAAGGCAGCTGCCCCACTAAAATAGTTTTCCTCACGTCCAGATGTATTCCCATTAACCAATTCCCCAAAATATGGGTTATAGAATGAGGACAAGGTAATCCCGTAGCCATGGTAACAATCCTCCAAATATCTTTCGTATTTTGACAGTCGCAAAACAAATGTTTGATTGTCTCGTTGTAATAACAGAAACAACACTTTTGGCTTCCACTCCAATTGTGTTTTGCAAGATTATCTTTAGTGAGAATTACACATTTTTGAAGGTACCACACAAAAATTTTGATCTTTAATAGAATTTTTAATTTTCATATCAACTTATGAGAGAATGGAGATCCATCAAGTAAGAATGCATGGATCGGACAGTATATTGTCCGCTTTTGGTCAGACTCCAAATGAAGGTGTCTCTCTCATTACTTAGATTAACATGTGCAATCTTGGCTACTATATTATGCCAATTTGTGAGATGATCTCCCACTAAAGCTCTTCTAAAAGAGATGTGTAGGGGTGTAGGTCCTTAGAATATAGACCATCCTCCAATAAATATGGTATGACACCCTGAATTTGTCCCTCGTCTCTTGCTCTTTTAAGAGCAAGCATGTCTGCTACTATATTGAACAGTATAGGAGACATTTGAAGGGACCGTGACACCCTAAGAGGGAGGGTGAATTAGGTGTCTCTAAACACTAAAGCTCCAATTGCACATATGAAAACCTATTTCAATTTCTATCTAAATGTGCTCTAGGTTTTCTCTATGTGTTGCTATCTCTACCGCTATAAAGTTTTACACCCTAGGTCCAATCCTATATTAGCATGGCAAGTCTAGGAAAGGTAAATGAGGAAAGTAGTGTAAGTATGAAATGAGGAAGCTTAAAGGGTAGAGAAGAGCAAACTCCCGGCACGGCGATTTTTACCGAGGTATCGGAAAGCTCACGAGCTTTCCACTATTCCTCGTTGTTGGAGCCCCTCTCAAAGGGAATGCCCGCGCAAGGGCATAAACTCCCTGGTCGAGTAACTCCGTGGGTGACCACGGTACTTCCCCACACGCAAGTGGGTCTCCGCTCGTCCTTCCCCGGATGCTCCTCGCCGCCTTCACTTGGTAGAGCTTCGGCCAAACGTCAAGGGCCTCTCCTCCCTTGCACAAGCACCAACAGCCTCTCCACAAACTCGGTTGGAGGGTCTCGCAAGACTACAAGCCCCGGATTACAACACTTGGTGCGTGCAAGCACCGGTAAGCAAAGAGGTATGTAAACCTCGCTAAACTCTAGGCTAAACACCTAAGAGATGCACTAAAGGGTCTAGACTAGCACTAAGCACTTGGCTAATCACCTAAATCTTCTATTTAGCACTTTGGTGGATTGAGCACTTAAGAGTGTGTAGAACACTTGCCAATATCTTCCCTGAGCTCAAGCACACTTCAAATGGCCGAGGCAACCCATATTTATAGCCCCAACCAAAAGAGCTAGCCGTTGCAACCTTTCTGCGTACCACCGACTGATTCGGTGAGTGCAGGAGGGTACCACCGAATTAGTCGGTAGTGCCACCTCAGCTAGCCGTTGAACTAGCCGTTGATCCACTGTGTCACTGACATGTGGGGCTGGTCCAACCACCAACTGATTCGGTGCCCATTGCTCCTTCACCACCGAATGAGTCGGTGATCTCTGAGTAGATCTTCATCTTCGGTCTTCTTCAGCACCGACTGGTTCGGTGCCCCTTCTTCTTGTACCACCGAATGAATCGGTGCTCACCAGAACCGAACAGCTCTTTGCAGGCTGAATGACCGACTAGTTCGGTGCTGCCCACCGAATGAATCGGTGCCCCTCCAAATCTACACAGTACTGAACTGGTATTTCTGGGTATATTGACCGATTGATTCGGTGCCCCTTGATGATACCACCGAATGAGTCGGTGGTCCTTCTCACTGGGCTTCACAGGGCACTGGTTCCCGCCACCACCGACTGATTCGGTGGGCTTCAGCACAGAGCACCGAATAAGTCAGTGCCTCTGCGATTCCTGCTATCTTCTTTGCTTCTTTGCGGGTTTTTTCTTCTACTTTATTTGCCATCTTTTGCGGGTTCCCAAGGACATTTTTCTACATGAATTGGATGGCTTCAATTTGGATAACCATCATTTGGATATTGATTATATAAGCATTTGGATGGCTTCCAAATTATCCTTGGGACCTAGAAATATCTACAAATATCATCTAGACAAATTGTTAGTCCTATTGGTTGTGTTGTCAATCAATCGCCAAAAATCATAAACAATAGCCTAGGGCCATTTTTCTTACAACATTGAATCTCTTTGTCGAAGGCCTGCCTTAGTTTGAAAATAATGACCAATATCATCATTAACTTTTATTCTTACACTACCTCCAGTAACAAAGTTCTCCACGCATTCACACCATTTGGGTGAAAAACCTTTCATTCGTAATGTTTACTGTAGGAAACACCACTTGACTTTATGATAAGCTTTTTCAAAATCAATTTTGAAAACAACCCTGTTAAATTTCTTTGAATATAATTCATGGATGGTTTCGTGTAATGTTACACAGCTTCCACGATGGCATCTACTTATCAGCTATCTTTGATCGCCGGAGTGCGCTGTCTCCGCCATGTGACCCACCATTTACCTAACCTGATCATCGAGCGAGCCTGTTGCATATGATATGATTGGGGCCCTGCGCAGCTGCATGCGGCGGATATCTATCTATAAGTAATTGGTTCGTCGTTGCTGCCGCCGCCGCGCCGGCGACGAGCGAGCCACTCAGCAGATTCCTGCATATGCACCACGTACGCACGCACACATTGGACGATCAGGCAGCATATCGATGCTGCTACCGGCCGTACGTGACCCCGCGTTGCCAATGGGCATGCATGGACATGGACTGTACTGTGTCTTGATGCGCGAGGCCGGGCAGGGCAGAGGCGGCATTCTGCCATTGTTGACCCTTGGGCACGCGCGCACGTGCTCAGTACTGCTCGATCACGCCCAGCTTGCAAATTGCAAAGGTTATCGTCTACCGCTACATTTCTATCTAGAGTAGGTAGGTAGTACGATCGACGTTCACCAATGACCATGCATGGCCCAATGCAATAGTCTGCAGCACTCCTCACTCATGTTGGAATATATAGCCGCGATGGCTTTTGACTCTTCTCGAGATGATAGCAAAAGCGGTATCCAAAGCCCAGGTCGGATGATCAAGACACAATAGATGTCACGTACAGTACACAGGTATCCAGTGGCCACTACCTACAGTTCTTCTACTAGTGGCTAGTTAATTGGTTTACGTTTGGATAGAGATAATTTCCTACTTTTGGCACCAGAAAAATTACTCATTTCTTTTTTACCCTTAAAAAACTTATATTTCTTATTTGACACCGAATTCAACTTTCATTTCTCATAGGAGATGCCTTGTTGGATTTTCCAATAACCTTTAAGTGCACTATAAAAAGATAATTTTGTCCTCTATAGGCCCCCCACCACTCTTCTCCCTCCTCTGCTCCACGTCGCACATGCCTAGCCGTGCTTCCCCGCACCACGCAGCCGCCCGGGCCCGTAAAAAAAATGGAATGAGTAGTTTTCATTGTGTCAAGTAGGGAATTATCTCCATGTCTGAAACGGGCTGGGGGATGTGAGGAGCAGTGGTTCCACTGTATGTCGGCAAGCAGCGAGCACCCAGCTGCTCACTGCTCGATGGGCTCAGCATGCAGCTTAGGCAATGGCGATATCTCTGGATATAGGCCGCTCTATAGGGCACTGTTTGTTACGCGCGCGCACTTGCCGTCTCGTCTCGCGTCTGCTTACTAGCTGCTGGAGTAGGGCCCGCCCCGTCGAAGAGGCCACGTGGACGCGTTGGCCGCTTGCGAGCGTGGTTATTGGTTTAATCTGTCCCGTCGCTACCACAGGCGTGCTCCCGCTACATGCAATGACGGACACACGGCGTACCAGTACCAACTTGCATTGTATCGACCGTCACACGACGTGTAAAGGGTCACCACTACGTCCACCAGTCGTACGTCCAGCTGGGAGCTCTAACCACGGGCCCATCGCAAGCATGCATCCACGTGTACTCGCTTGCAAGAGAGAGACTGTGACCCTGTTTGGCTGGGCTTCACTACCGTCTACCAGTTTCACCGCCGACTCCTACTGAAACCCTGCCAAAGAAACATTAGCAAAAAGGAAAAGCTAATCAACACTCGTGTGTAAAAAAAAATATAGAAAGTAGCTGGAACTGACCGACTGTCAGGATCCCCCTGATATCAAGCTAAGCTAGCTCAAAAGTTCCATGTCTGTGTTAAAAGCTATATGCAGGGATGGCGCCTTGCATAGGGCCGGCACAAAGGGTTCATATACCATGTAAGGCTGTAAGCTCCCACAACGAAGGCCGGTGCCGCATATATATAATTGCCAAACACGACCTAGCTACAGCGACCTTTTATGACCAATCAGCTTCACTACCGCATGCAAGCACTAGTTCTCTTGTACGTGTCGCCTGTCCTCATTCGATCATTCTATCGTCGATCAATCACCACCACAGCACAACGCTACACTATTCTTCTTCGAGTTTGGGCTATAGCTAGCTAGCCTAACACATGCACGTCTTGGCGCCATGGATGAGGACACGCATGCTTGGCAAGACCGATTGATTGGTTCTACAGTTATGTTCTCTGGGCTAGTTTGGCTTGTGCTCTTGTGGAGTGGCTTTTGTAATTAATGGATCTGAAATGGTTCTTGAAACTGTTTGGCAAAACGGCTCCTCTTGTATTTTTAGGAATGGATATGAAAGATCAAATGTCCATCTCATACCCTTGTTTTTTTGTTTATTTTTATATTTCTTTTCCTCTTTCATTCCCATGATTTTCTCCTCTCGTTTCTCTTTCGTTCTCGTCTCTCTTCCTTATCTGCTAAAGCCACCACCGCCCGAGCTTCATTGTGCCATTTCACCCCTAAATCCTTTGCCCAAGCTCTGCCACGCGCCACTCCGCCCCAACATCGTCGCCTATGCTCCGCTCTGCCTCCTTTGTCCCCGTGTCGTCCCTAGCATCGTCACCTCAACTCCACGCAAGGCCTCCGCTCCGCCTCCACTGTGCAGCTACGCCACCCTTTCTCTTCCCCATCACGTTGCTGCTCCTCCGAGCTATGCTCCAATGCCCCTGCATTCGAGGATGGAGCCACAGGGAGCCACTTCATCAAAATGCTCTGAATAGAGAGCAGGTTTTACGGAGCTTTCTATGTTGGAGCCATTTTGAGTGTTGGTTAGCTTTTCCCCCCTTTTCAGAAGGGACGCCAACTCACCAAGTGATTTGCCATAAATTTTATTAATTAGAAATAAAAAAGCACAAAAAAGAAAAACAAAACACCCATCTCCTCTCCATGTTAGAACTCATAAATTTTATTAATTAGAAATAAAATAGCACAAGAAATAAAGACAAAACACCAATCTCCTCTCCATGTTTTAGAACTCCGCTCTCAAACCATTTAGCCAAACACCCTCAGCTCCAATAACACCAACTTTATAAAAAAAAGGTGGATCTTGGGGACAACTCCAAATATTTCTTAGTGCTCTTCAATTGGTGCTCCAGAAATTGTTTTCGTACCTACTAGTAGAGCTGGGGTGGGAAAAAAAAATTACCCACCAATATCATTACATAACATGCCCTTTTCCGGAAAAAGACCCCCACCAATCTCCCCCTCCCTCCATTATTTCTTCCATTGTTTCTTTATGGTGTACAGTATCACAACTGTACTGCTCGTCCTCTTCTTTCCTGTTCTTTTTTTTTTCAAATGTGGTGTGTCTTCAATTTCAGATCTATTTTGACTTTAACCTGTGTCGTCCAACAACTAGGGATAAGAAAGAGAATTCCCATAAAATCCTACATTTAGAGAGCTGAAGTCACACTATTAGCCAACTCCATGTTTTACTGAAATCGGGGGAGTGGAGCTGCAAAAAAAGTGGAGTTGGTGGAGTGGAGCTATTTTTTTTCCCCGGAGTAGAGCAGTCCCAAACAGCCCCTAATTGTCTCCAAACCAACTATTTTGCCAAGAACACTACTAACCAACTATTTCATGCTTTCTACATGTACAATCACTCTCTTTCAACCGTTGGAAATTGCGATTGTTCATACATTTTTTACATTTTGGTTCATTTATTGAAATTATATATTTGCAATTCTAGTGCTAGGTTTCGCAAGAATGTACATGACAAAAAAGGATGTTAGAAACTACTTTTCATGTCCAAAACCATACTTATATTAACAAAATAAATATTTTTTTCATTTTAAGTTGGTTTGTAAATCATCAGTAGTTGTGACTCCACCATACCGAAAAATAAACTTAGATGAACTAGTTCTCTCCAGTAGCTGACATGTAAGTTCTGAACTGGTCATGTAGCGCCAAAAACAGTAATATAAATGTTACCTTCTGGGAGACTATGATTTATTTATTTAGAGTATGATCTAGAAGATATATAACATACATTTTGTAGCGATCTTACCCGAGAAACGGGCCCACTTAAGTATATTTCACCTTCCGTTGGTGCTAATACACAAAAATGTTCCCAAATGCGGGTACGACCGTCGAGTCGAGCTCGACTAACTGCAACTGAAGATCGTCCGTTCATACGCTCACTCGAAGGTGAGTTCCAAAGATTACATCATTCCACAATTCAAATTACAACAAGTTTCAGAGTTATTACAACCAAATAGAAATGATAAATAAAATAGTTCGAGTTCATGCAGCGGAAAGTAAACGAGATACTAGCGACGATCCGTAGTATCGTCACGATGAAGTCAACCGTGACGCTACTCCTCACGATCCTCGGAAGAGGTCGGCTCCCACTCGATGCTGTAACCAGGAGGAAGCTGGGAGGCCCAAGCCATAGAGGCAGCTACCTCCTGAGGGGACGGTCCTGAAAATTTAGCCACAAGCAAGGCTGAGTATAATAGTTATACTCAACAAGACTTACCCGACTGGTGGTCACTACATCACCGACTCCTAAAATGAGAGGCTGTTTGGCTAGTGGGGTTCTTTTGCCAAAAGCGACTAAGCTGATTTCTCGTTTATCCATTTTGATTTTAATTCCTTTAACCTATCAATTCTAGGTGAACCTAGCTAGACAACCAAGTTTTGCAATACAATTATTCCATACAAAGATTTCATCCTTCCAAGTTCACTTCATAATATGTCATACATCGGTCAAGCAGTCTCATTAACCGCGAGAAGCGGACAGTTCGAACCGAATTTACTACCTGGCCAGGGAAAACCCACACACACGGAATGGTTGGAAATGCCAACACATCCCAATCCTTTCTCCTCTCTCTGTGAGTGGGTCCCGAGTCCCAAAGCCTCAGGGTAAAGGTTTACCACTACTGGGACTCACGCAACTACCCTCATGTGCCCATGGGATAACGTTTCCAAGACAGAGAGCTGTCGGACCTGCTCGCATCAATCGGATACCGGGACTTACCGGTCCCATAGTCCGTGCATATGTGTGGTACGTTCAAAAGCTTGACATAAAAGTACCACATGTTTCCAATTAAACCATCGATAGGCGGGTATCTACAATCATCCGCCCATCATCTCTAGTGTTTCGGATTTGAGTAGACATACAACTCCTATATCTCGCGGGTGTCGGAAACAGTCGACTTCTAGCGGTCTTAAGCATAGCGACTATCGAACCTACATACTAGTGTTCAATCAAAGGAGGCTATGATCATGCAATCTAGGGTTTCATTCAACTCCTTGAACTTAAATGCACAAATATATAATCAAGTAAATCGCGTAAGTAAAGTTAGGTTATGCTCCGGGGCTTGCCTTCCGGCTCGAAGCGGTACTCCTGCTCGGGGCTCGGATCCACGTGCACCACGTTCACCTCGGACTCCTAGGCAATCTCCTCGGCAGCGGGGACTAGCTCGTAGACTCCGTCGGCGAGACCCGAATCTACACGAGATGCATGAAATGTTTAAATATCGAGATTTGATGTAGTTAGGGTTTGCTTAAACCTTGGTTAATGAATTGGAAAGGATAAACATTAATTATAAGTGAATATACCCTTTTCATTTGGAAACTTGGATTTGATTTATGAGATTTAGGTTTTTCTCTTTTCTTTTTCTTTTTCTTCTTTTTTCCACCATTTAAGTCCTTTTTCTATTATTCAAAAGGTGAACTTAGGAATATTATTTTTAGGTGTCATTTGGCCAGAGGCTTGCTCATGCCAAGGCAGGAGCCTAGCCCAAAACTTGGCTCAAGGTGATTTTTCTATAATTTATTAAAAATGTTCTTATCTTTTTGCCTAAAAACAAACTAAATTCCTATAAAAATAATTATAAGGTTTCGTCCACACCACTTGGCATAGTGACTTAGGTCACCAAGAGTGACCTCTCTGCAAGTTTACATGTGGTATTGATTTATGGTTATTTTTGTGGAATTTCACCATGTTTAAACTACCAAAAATCATTTAGCCATTTTACAGTGTCCAAAAATTTCCATATTCATTTTTCTAAGGTGTCTAATGTCTTAATTAAGTTTCTGCGTGAAGGAGATGATTTTTCACTGAGTGAATTATTTTCTGTGATTTATTTGCCAAAACAGCAAGGTATAAGTTTAGAAATTCATAACTCTAAATCCACTGGGAATTTTTGTGCACCCCTTGCACATTAAGCTAATGAAAATCACACTAACAACATATCCCAAGACCAGCTCAAGTGCATGTATAGATTTTGAACTATGATGAAAAGGGTTCAAACGGATTTGAATTTATATTTCAAAATCTAAAGCTCAACTGAGTGAGGTGCATAGGAAGAAGTTGGACTTCTTGAATCACTGGTCACTACAAAATTGGTTTGGCATTTTTCTGATTTCTCTACGATTTTCTACGAATTTTTGAAGATTGCAGCGAATTAAGCCTAAAAGATAGAATCTATTTTACGCCGTGAACCCTAGAAGATTTGAATCCTAACAAAAGGGTCCCTGAAAACTTACAGTCGGCCCCCTAGAAAAAGGAAGAAGACACACCGGGGTCCCTAAGCTCGTCGGCGTTCGCACGCCGTCGGCGAGACGGGGTCTCCGGCCTCGGTGAGTGGCGCTACGCGTAGAGGGGCTCACCGCGGTCCTTTTAAGCTAGAAGTCGACGGCGGGGATGGCCGGGAACGTGCTCGGTGACGACGGTGGCGGCTCGGCAACTCCGGCGAGCGGCGACCGGCGACATCGGGGTCGGAGAAGGTCGGGGAAGGGGTCGATGAGCACCAGTGCGGCACGGCGAAGCTGTTGGTGCCCTCGGTTCAGGCGGAGGAGGAGCGGAGCGAGCTGTCCACGTGCGCGGGCGGCGGCGGAAAGCTCGAGCTTCTCCGGCGAGCTACGCCGGCGGCTGTGGTGGTGGAAACGAGTTGGGGTGTGGTCGGGGAGTGGCAGTGGGTGATGGGGAAGCTATTGCGCGCCTCGGTTTGGCCGGAGGAGCAACGGAGAGGGCTGGCCACGAGAGCGAGCTCGGCGGCGGCTCTGCGAGCTCCGACGAGTGTTTTCCGGCGCGGAGAGGGAGGGAACTGTTTGGGGGTTTAAGTAGGAGGTAGAGGGGAGAAAAAGGGTGCTCGGGTAGCACGGGGTGGGGGCTGGGGCAGCTCGGTGAGCTGTCGCGGCGGCAGGCGGCGTGCGCGGCCGTTGGCGCCTGTTCCCGGCGTCAATGCGCGCGCAAGCGAGCGGCAGGCGGCAGGCGCGCGTGGGCGAGGAGAGGAGACAGGGCAGAGGGGAAAAGCGACGCGCGTGGGCACAAAAGTTGCGCGACGGACCGGTGGGCAACGGCGGCGGCGCTATTGTCCGGCGGCTCGCGGCGGCGACGCGACGGCGAGGCTCGGGTCAGCGCTACAGTGCGCCATTGGCCACGCGACCTTGCCAGAAGCGTGCTCCGTGAGCGGGGACACGCAGCCGTGCCGTTGGCCGGCTCAGGCGAGGATGGCAGGCGTCGGGATGCTGCCGGCGGCGAGCTCGGGCACGCGCGAGCGCGGCGTGGGCAACCCGTGAGCGCGCCTCACCCGGTGCAAAGTCAACTTGATTGGCATGGCTCAAACTCCAAAAATTTAAACATGGCTCGAAAATCTTCCAACATGAAAGTTGTTTAGAATTTCATGAGACACGTCCCTGCACTGGAGATGATGAGAAAAAGATGAAAATTTGACCGTAATTCAAAAGGGGGTAAAACCCTGTTTTGAACTGAATTTTTGAAATTCGAGGGGCTAGATGGCAAAATTGGCCAAAGTGCCAATGGAGAAAAAGTTCAGAAATGTGAATATGTACAACTTTGCTTTTTGGAGATTTTGATGTTCAGTCGTAAAATCTTGAGATTTGACTGAGATTCCATTTCAGCCTTGAATTTGAATTGAAAAATTCAAATTCCAAGATTAGGGTTTGAATTTTGAGATGCTTCCAAGCATTTTTAGGCTATGGTCTGAAAAGGGAAGTTTATTGGTTTGACTTATACTCCAACTTTCCCATTTGCACTTTTCAAGTTTTTAGAAAGTTTTCAAAGTTTCTTTATTGCTCCATTTAAATGGTTTTTGACTCAATTTGGATAACTTTTGCTCATTTTCCTTAAATTCACTTTTGAATTATGCTTAGCTTAACATAATCACCATTTTAGTGTTAATTAACACCGGGGGTGTTACACATTTTCCCTGCCTGCATATATGGGCACATATTTTGTCGGGTCCATGGAGCTAAGAGCATGCCGACGAAAGATGAGCGCCTGGCCATTTCATGCAACCCTATCTCGTGGAGCTAGCTGGGACCCCCCTGGAGATGACCCTAAAGTTGGAAGCGGTCGAGGAGGGCAGCCAAATGGAAGAAGGTGTAGCAGCTAGCAAGCATGTGATTCCCCGGGAGGAAACCAGTCCCCCACATCTCCGACGACGCTTCCGCATTGGATAGTTGTGCATGCATGTGATGATCGATCGACCACCCTCTCATCTCAATCTCCGGCCCGGGCCCCATGCTTTGTTTGCATTGCCCTTCACCAAAAAACAAAGCCAAAAGCAGAATCCTACTCTAGCTACAGAAACCAATAATACCTCTGCTTTATTATTTGCAAAAAGTAATCTTGCTATAACGTGTGTTGTAGGTCTCATGCAAATGCAGTGTAGTTGTATGTTGTACATGGATGCACATTTTAGTATGTTTAGTAACGTCTTATAGAAGATCGTTGTGTTTTACCCGAGTATGTACAGTAAAACACGAGTGTGAGCTTACAATCGTGTGTGTTTTTTGTATCTATCCTCACGTACAGTGATTCCAAGCTAGATCAGTGTCAATAGCAGTCACAAGTGTCAAATCACAAATACTAAATTCATTGATCGTATGGCTCCGTTTGATGCGCTATACAACAAAATAAGAAATATAAAATATTAATGCTCACATCTTGTGCTGCCATAATACACACAGACAGATGGTATCAGAGACGCAGAGAGAGAAAGGCAAACAGACAGCAAGCTGCAAGCAAGCAGCGTATATATGTTTCCAGAGTTATCGCTACACATCCATGCAGTATGTGTAGTATGTCTACCGGTCTACACGTACATCCAAAACCTCTCCACACATCACGTTAAAAAAAAACTCTCCACACATCAAGCACAGGAGGAGACACGCATGCATGCAGCGACATCTCTGCATGTCAGTCGTCGTGACCTAGCTAGCCACGCATGCAGTGTGTTTTGGCTAGCTCTCAGAAAACCGTGCATTCAGTTTACTGTGCACGGTACACTGCACTTTGTACCGTGTGTGTCACTGTATTCACAAACACATGCCAGAAAGTGTCATACCCGGTTTTAGAAAGAAAACCGAGTACATCTCATATGTGTGCCAGGATCAAATTTCACACATATGATAGACCATGAGTGAATAGCAGAAACAGTACTCAAACGAATATTTAATAAATAAAGTATTTATTACACTCACGAATATGGCACAAAGGCCAAAATAAACTAGTTCACACGATAACTAAAGACGATTCTCCAAAAGCACTCCACAGGCAGCTGACTGGTGGAACACACGCCTAGAACTCATCAAGATCGCTGAGGTACTCCGCTCCATTATTACCTTCTGATCCAATATAAGCAAGGATGAGTACACTTATGGATGGTACTCAGCAAGTGGGGGAAATATGCAAGCTATCAAGGATAGGCTTGGTTTGCAGCGGTCAGCATTTTAGTTGGTCAAGTTTTATTGACAAGCAACTATTTACTAGGATGTAAGTATATACCAACCCATATTAGCATAAAACAAGCATAAAATAAATAATGAGCATAACCAATAACATATGCATGCAATGATTTGATTTCATGTTTCGATAGATTAATCACGTGAGTGTCCAGGCCGTTCATGACCGCGAACACGGCTGTTATAACAGTTTTACACTCTGCAGAGGTTGTACACTTTCACCATAATTCGCGTAAAAGCTCCGAAGAACTTTAAACCCAACCATGCTGTGCAAAAGTAGGCACAATACCACACTTCCAAGGTGTGATTGCATAGGGATGCTACGAAGCCTTTACAAAGAATTCCTACATGTGTGTTTGTTCCCAGTACTTACGGTTTCAACAGAAGATACCCTCTTCCGATCCCCGCACCAACACATCCTCAAACAAATAACCACCCAACAGGCAGCACAAACACAGCATGTAGTTCATTTAATTATTCAGCTAAGACCAGAGCCATATGGTATTATGGTTGTACGGTAAATCTCAGGTGGTTCTCCATGTTCCGATTAACATGGTGATCTTGTATTATCATGACAAGATATAAATAATAAGGATATTCATCAATGTTGGATAGAACCCATCATGAACCAAGGTTAAGCATCTAGCATAGCTACCCAACATAAAAGTAAACCCGGTTTATCAAGGCTTAGGTGTAAAAGACTAGTCATCCTTACATAGGACCCATCAAATTAATGCATCGCGAACATGAATATAAACTTTGTTGTCATGCAATGTGTATGGGTTCAAAAGAGTATGCAGAGGGGGAAATCCACTTGCCTTGCTCAAAGTACTGCGGTGGCTCCTCCTCGTAAACTTGATCTTGATCTCCCTCGAACGGACCGTTCTCTACAGGATTCACACAAGCATTCAATCAATAAAAGCAAAACAATACACCATACAACTTTTAAAGATGCAAAGACGTGTCTAGAACTATTCTTGATGAAGAGACGATCGCGTGAGCGCAAAGATCACTCAAAACGGATTTAAAACGATCAAGATATGGCTAAAACAAGGTTTAGGGGCTTCTTTGAACTAAATCTAACCTTCCAGGGGCTTAAACAGAAGAAACCAGGGACCTAAAACGTAATTTTGTATAAAAACAGAAGGACTTTAGTGAAAAACTACGCGGCAGGACGGCGGGTTAGATATTTAGAAAGAGCAGGGGCTAAACTGAAAGAAACAGGACCTAGATCTAATTATTTTTGAACTGGCTTGGACCGCGGGTTGATTTCTATAAAACCGAGGGGTTTTTCTGGAAAAACAGCACGGCTGACCAAGGCTGACCGGTATAGGATTAAACTCGATCTAATCTCGACCGTCGGATCTCGATCCAAGGGCTGGAATCAAAAGGGCAGGCCGGCGACCCGAGCGCGACTGCGCGCGGCGGCGCCTCGCCGGAACATCGCCGGAGATGGGCGAAACTAGGGCTAGGAGGCTCGGTTTTCTACGATTCAAGGCTTGGGAGAAAGCTTGGGATGTGGGGAATCTATTTTGGGGGTTCTAAACGAGGATTACGCAACGGAGGGAGCTCACGGCGGCGAGCGGCGGCTCGGTTACGACGGCGAGGTCACACGAGCACGAGGGAGCGAGAGAGAAAGGAGAAAACGACTATGCGACTTTGTTACCTCCACGCGAACCTTAGCGACGACTTGGAGGCGGCGAGAAGGCAACGCAAGCTCGGAAACGCGGCGGCGGCTCTAGACCTAGGGTTTAGGCGGCTACGGCGGCTATGGCGACGCGGAAGCTCGAGCTTTGGTTCGGGGATTCAAGGAGCTCGGGCGGCGGCTTATAAAGGCCGAGAACAAGCCTTGCGCAAAGGGAAAAATCAACGCGGCGTCGGGCGGCGCCCGGACTCGGCGTCGAGTCCTGCTCGGCGACGCGAGGAAGAAGACGGCTGACAGCCTGGGCCCACTTGCCAGCGAGAGAAGAGAAAAGAAGAGAGAGGCTCGGCTGGGCCGCGCCGCGCGCGAGTTGGGCCGGGAACTGGGCCGGGAGAGGAGAGGGAGAGAAGCGAGAGCTGGGCCGGGCTGACGAGAAAGAAAAGACTGGGCTGAAAAAGAGAGGGAAAAAGGAAAAAGGTTTTGAATTTAGTTTATTTTCAAAATTCAAACAATCACTCAAAAATTTATGCAAACCAGCATGAATGCAACAAAGACTTTATTGACTCTAATTTAAATGTTATTTAAATATTTAAGAGCCAAGATTTGAATTTGCAATTTAATATTTCCTAAAACAATAAAAACTAAGGAAATTAGTTGCCTATATTGATTTTAATGTGATGAGGAAAATTAGGGTGTTACAGAAAGCACATGCACCCACACGTACGCACAGATATATACTTGAGCCCTAGCTAGCTATACACTTGCACACATGGAGCCTACGTACGCTTGATTCATGTGTGTGGCCGCATGAAGAAGATCAGAAGAAGCATATGTGACATCCATGGCGGAATGAATGAAGAAGCAATGCAAGCAAGTGTACTCGCACGCACAGTTATATACTACCAAAAGAGGGACGGAGGATCTGAAGGCCGCCGCATGCGCGCGCGACACGTCATATCTCGGCGGCAGAGAGTCGCAGAGATCACCCCTTTCCTCGCGCCGGAGCTGAGGATCGCATGCGATGCGTCGTCCGGGCCCCTAGCAATAGCATGCAGCTCTCTCGCGTCTCCATGCGCCTGCGCCTGCGCCGGCCAGCCCCATCACATCGGCCGGCCATCTCATCAGCTCATCTCTCGCCGAGAGACGATGGATCCGATTCCGATCAGCTACATGGTGCACACGTACATGCCATGCATGCATGCTCCAGCTCCTCAGGCTCTCTGGTCGATCGATCAGCTTGCATTGTTGGCAGGGTGCAGTGCAGCGCATATATGCAGAGATCGATCTCGAGTCCTTGACATCTTCTCGCCCTGTGCAAGATTCCATCTCCATTCACCCATCCCAACCGGCCGTTGTTTTTGCAGTGTAATATATGCCAGCATGTCGTCGTAGCATATCCAATGCAAGCTAGCTAGACATTCTTTCGATCGCGAATGAACAATAAAAACACGGGCATGCAGCTTGCTGCAGCAATTAATGCGCATAAAATATATATACTACTTGCATTTACGGACTTGACTGTGAATACAGATCATCATCTCTCGAGACAAGTAGTGATCTCTGACTAAGCTAGCAGGGACACGCATGTGCGAGCGCTTATTCTATGCGAGATGCTCTCATCGCGCGCGGCGCGGCCTTGACCAAATCAGCCGCCCCCTAGCAGTAGCAGTAGCAGCAGCTTGTGCTGAGCGGTTTGTTTGTTAAGTTGGTTGCTTGTGTGCTTATTAGTTAACTCGCTCTAGATCTAGGCTAACCTGGGTACAGTTAACAAACCGGCCTCCTTGCAGCAACTCTTCTCCACTCTGGCAGCCGGCTATAAATAGAGGCCCATTGCAATGATATGGAGCCAAGCAAGCAGCCACAAGTTGCTCTCTGGTCTTTCTCCCTCCCTATAAGGCAGCTCATCACTCTAGCATTCCACCCACTACAAAACTGAGCTGCACATAGAGGAAGGAAGAAGCTAGAGCAATGGCGGCGAAGCAGCAGCAGGAGGTGTACTTCGTGTTCATGAACTCTGACCCTGTATACGAGCGCCTCAGAGCTGATCGGTAAGCTAGCCTTCCTCTATAGGCCCAACGTATAGTCGTGTATATACTCCAGATGAGATATGACGATCTTGATCGTCGTCACTCGTCAGTAGAATAAGCAGGTAGCACATCGATTGATCCATCGTTAAGTTGTAATGCAGCGTATAAACATTGTTAATATATATGCTGGTTCATCAGGTCCAAGGAGGGTTCGGCCACGCTGGACGCGTACCTGAGCCACAAGCACGACAAGCTGCTCTCCAAGCTCCTCCAGCCCGACTCCTACCAGAAGAGGTCGTCGCTCGCCATTGTCGACGGCTTCGCCGTCGAGATAACTGAAGATCAGGTGACCTATATGTAGCTAATACCATTACAAGCATCCCCATGTTTTCTTTTCTCTGATCAGAATTACCCATCCGTCCCCATGATGACACTACTGACGATGACAATGCGCGCCGCAGGCAAGCGTTCTCAGATCGGCCAAGGAGGTGAGGGTGGTGGAGAAGAACCAGGAGCTCGCTTGACGGCCGGCCTGATGTATACCAGCTAGTCAAACTGGCCGGATTAGTTTTATGTGTAGATGCTTTGGCATCAACTATGGCTATGCAGCTATATAAGCGTAGTTTACTAAGGTAAAGGAGAGTCGTTGAGTTCTCCCTAGCTAAAGTCAGTTGCCTTTGCGCGTGTGCTGCTGTACGTGTGTGTGTGAACTCCCATGGCTTTGTTGACTCCCGAGTCAAACTTAGCTGCTACTGCTAAGTAGTAAAATATATATATACTGTATCAGTATTCTTAGGGTCTAATGATCATTAGAGGATCGTGACTTTAAGACTCAACATGTAATGGCTATTTCACTAAAAAAACATGTAATGGCTATGCTTGGTTAGTTAAGAAGCTATGTGTAGTATCACATATAACTCAACTACATAAATCCTTCTAATACTTCTATCAAAACATTGGCAGTGCAGTAATATATACTCCTTTTTTTTATAGATGTGTACTGCTACAGGAAATGATATTTCAGTGTGTCTGTGTGGCTGTACGTACTACACTACAGTGTTTGGATGCTTTGGGTGCCGATACATAGCTATAGCAAAATGTGATGATGGGAGTGGTGTGAGGTCTTGATGCATCAGTTGACTTGCTCAAACAAGACAAGAATCGAAGAGAGAACCTCTTGAGAAGATGGTCAGATATGATTCCTAATTGGCAGTTGCGAGGTTTCGAGGTATAGATGGCAAAGCTCGATGCGTTTTTGGACAGAGAACGAAGGAACTCGCATGCACGCATGGAAAAGCCCATCTCTTCGTGATGCAAACTTATGTGTCTGGGAGAATGGAGACGATGATGGAAGCAGTGCGTATGTGTGTAGCTCGATCGGTACACGTGGAAGCAGTTTGATTCGAACATCATGCAGCCAGCTTAAAGCTAGTAGGTGAAATCTCGACTTGACGAGCTGTGCGTATATAAGTTATGATTTTATTTATTTAGGTACTGTGCATTGATGCTGATAAGCATTCACACATTTTTATGGAAGATACGCATCCACACTCAGCTCTACATATAAACTCACAAACACAGCTTGAAGTAATCACCTACGAGAGACTGGACCAATACATATCGAAATCAACTGAGCCACTAAGTGTGTTGCGCTGATGACGTGTATGTCGCGTACCATAAGCAGAATCTAAAAGTTGTGCCAAACGGCCCCTAAAATAAATTGCAACATGCATGTGTGAAGCGCATAGGATCGGATGATCTTGGTTGGGTCGAGAATATGATCACATTTCCGCTAACCATCCAACTTGCTTGGCTCTGTGTATATATAGTGACATGTCACTATAAGAACAAGATAGCGAGAAAAGGCGATTATTGGTTGTTACAGTTTCCTTATCTCTCTATTTTCAACCTTTAATTTTGTCCTCAAGATTTTGTTATCCACATATATATGTACTATATGACACGTTTGGACAAGAAGGTATGGATCGTCTTAATTAGAAAGTTAGAATTGCATAGAACAACATTCTTTTATTTCTATACGAACAGCATCATATAATCTGGCCAGACGCAATACACAGCTCCTTGGAGGTAATCCACTTAAAATGCATCATTTCTAGAACGCAGAGGCATGGACAACTGCCACCTGCCGGAGCTGTAGCCGACACAGGGCTCCTGGACGGATAGAGTCATCCATATAGAGACCAACTGTCCAAGCACGTACAGTCCATGACATTATTGATCAATATGATTGGGCATTGACACTGGCAATCAATATAATATATGCTACCTTTCATTTAAAAAAAAAAACTTCAGCAGGCGGACTCCAATTGACGTCAACAAAATAAAAGGTATAGGTCCCAGTTGATATTCCAATATCCCTAGTCACAAATAAGTAGTGCATGCTTTCGACAAGGTCACAAGGATATTTCCTTCAAACACAACTTTGAAATATACTTTTTGTTATATAGCATATTACGAAAGATAGCAAAAATACTCTCATGACACTAACTTAGAGAGAAATTAGCATTGTTTTAAAATATATATCAAAACAGAATGTAATTTGTAATTAAGTTTAGAATTATTGCCTTTGGACAACCTAACCCGATGCAAAAAAAGAAATATTTATCCGATGCTAGAAGGTAGTATATTTTTTACAAATTCCTCCCTGCTTGCATGCATGCTGACGGTGATACCCCGTTTCAAATTATATGTCACTTTATCTTGTTTAGATGCATAGATAGACATGAGATATATCTATGTAAATAACAAAGTCTGCATCTAATAAACCCAAGATAACCTATAATTTAGGAGGGAGGCCCGCAGCTTTCGATGGATGACTTCGAATAATGGTCCAATGTGCTGGTGACACGGCAGCACAGCAAAGAAGTACGTGCATCTGTACTGTAGTAGGATCAGTGACAAGGAAGACAAATTAATCTCAGACCAATAAGAAGTAGATACGTGCATCTGTACTGTACTGGGATATTAAACTAACTCCATTCATTGCATCATGCACAAGCTCTGAAAGTCTGAAGAATGGTGTCACCAAGCTGCTGTACCAGTGGTTGTCTATTACTCCTACAGTCCTACTACACCTCCAAGTTTGTTGCTTTCTTCTCTCTCTTTTTTATGACTTTTTTCATACCAACGTTCCAAGCCCATCCTACGCCTGCAAGGACAAAGTCAATCCATTATTGTTCACAATTCTTTTTTTTTGAAACTTTATTGTTCACAATTCTAAGGGTGGCACTATGGCTACACTGCACATGACAAAACTGACCCCTTCACATTGACATCATGGATAAGTAGCCGATAAAGGGGGTGAAAGTTGAGCGTAGTTAGAAAACTTGGAGCTGAATGCTCCCAAACAAACCCAAAAGATAGCACGGCGTTGCTTCGTATCTATTGTATAACTTGCATATTTGCATGCAAAATATAAAGGCCTTTTATATAAGTAACGAAGATTTTTTAAGGCATGTATTTGAGACTTGATCATCCTTGTACAAACAGCGTACAAGATTATTTAAATATCTCATATTACACCATAGAGGGAGACTGACCGGCGTTCAGAGAATCGATCAGCGACGCATTTGTTCGTGCCTTGTCAGTCTGCTAGCTGCAATCGTGTCCTTCCCCGTACGTAACGCGACAACGATGAGGGAAGCTTCCTTTAGCGAGTAATCAAGAGCCAAATCATCCATTAAAATCGGATGCTAATAATCCCAGGCCTGCCTGCTGACTGCTGAGTACCATTACATTGGCTAGCTAGAATCCTTGAGAAGCTCCCGTCGAGACATCGCGACGAACACACGGCCCGCACCGGCGCAACCGTAGTCCTTGTCTTCGTCGTCTGCTGCCTCCTCGTGGCCCCGGCGCCGGCGCGCCGCCCCGCCGACATTCCGCCATGGGCGCTCCACGATGTCGTCGACCGCGAGGCCGGTGGTTGCCGCGGACTGCGACGACGCCGCGGCTGGACAGGGGACCGCGCTCGCCGTGCCCGAGGAGGAGCCCGCCGGCGAGGAGGAGCCCCGGCACCGGTCCTCCCTGCTGTGCCTCATCTTCCGGTGCGGCGGCAAGACGGCGCACGCTGGCGGAGCGTTGGTAGCCCGGGGCAGCCTCGATGAGCCGCAGGCGCTGGACGAGTGGAGCCAACCAGCGGTGGCAGTGAAGGCGGAGGAGGAAGACGAACGGCCGTACGAGACGGACTCGGACTCTGACTCTGAATGCGACTCGGACTCCGAAGACGAGGGCGAACACGGCGTCTTGGGGTGGCTCTGGAGGCTGACGGATCGCTTCTGAAGTTCCTATTTCTGATCGATCCCCGCCGGCCATGGCCGCCGGTAGACATGCTTCGATGCTTCTACCCTTGATCACTTATCTAGCACATGTGCTGTAATAGTATATAGTACTGTATATACTCCAGAGTATATTGGAACTTGGAAGCTACTGCGAGTATATCATAGCAGGACACCTCTTTGTAGTTTTACAGTCACTATATAGATGATGAAATAAATGGTTCACCTATGTTGTTGCAATTGTATGAATGGTTCGATCGAAGCATCAGGCTGCTGGCCTGCTGCTATCACATTAATAAAACTCTACAGACAGATGTGTGAGAAACCGAGAACAAACCTCGCAGCAATTGTTAGCACTAAAAGATTTGTATAGCTTATTGAAACCTACTGCAGATAAGGTCATACAACATGCTTCCCAGAAGAACAAGAGCATGCCTGAAACATCTGAAAAATTACAGGCAGTACTCCGGAATGCAAAAACATGTGACAATCAAGTTCACTGGTTCTGCTTCTCACCCTATAGTCAGTGACACAAGGAAGACACAACATATGGTTTGTGAGAAAAGACATCTGCCAATACAGATCAATTCTACTTCTTCTCATCCTCCTCGACCTCATACTTGTAGGCATCAGAATCCTCATCGGAGGAGGTGAGGAACTCCGATTCAGAGTCATCAGAGTCAGTTTCAATATCGAAGTCGTCTTTTGTACGCTCACGGTTGAAACCGCTCATCTCATACTTCCCATCATCCTCGTTGATGAACTCCAGACCGTATACGGCATCTCTATGCTTCACAACCAGCCAGCGAAGCAACCTGTCCTCCTTGTTCAGATAGTGAAGTTCTTGAGTGAAGGAAGGTGGAACCATCATGGTCATTTGCATAAGCTGGCCCTGCAAAACGGGACACAATCTTTAAGACACATACACAAGAGCAGGTTCGCGTAAATGAATGCGTGCTCAACAAAAGACAAATATATAAGTAGACATCGGTTTTCACCATCCGCCAGTTAAAACAAAACATGGAAATGGTTTCAGCTTCTGCTTAGCAGGTAACTGAAAGCATTTGTTGTGCCCCCCATATCAGTTTTAACCTGTGTACACTATCTGCTCTGCTCAAATCCATAGAAGAGGGGAGCCATGCAGGTCTAAAGTTCATCCTAAAGCAGCTAGATGTTGATGCAGCGCGGCAATTTTTATTTACTTCCAGCGTAACAGCTTCCCAATTGTAAAAACCAAATTGTAGTATACTTAACTAACAATTGGCTAATCGTGGGAAAAAAACATTTCATTAGGTAAATTGGGCGGAGACTTGGCTGAAGGAATTCCAAAAGCTGCCAAGGGATGATTTAGAAGGAACACTTCATGTAGCCTTGGAGTATCTAATAGCCAAAACAATTGCAGCAAAACTCTTTGTGCTTTCTATTAAAACACAGAAACCTTTCTAAAAAATGGCTGATCTTGGAATATTGGATAGAAAGCTATATATGGGGCGTTATTGATTAACAAGCATCTCATGATAGACTGAGAAGCGCTACTTAATCTTTTGACCACAATGTTGATCCGTTTTTTTTTTTTACAAAAAAAAAAAAAGGTTTTAGCGAACCGAAACAGGAGTGGAAAAGGATATGGCAAGTGAAAGAGAAAAGTGAAACTACTATTACAGTAGTATGATCGGTTATGCAAACCTAGCAGAGGAAGATAATTACAAGGGAGATGAAATATCCCAAACCTTTCCTAGAAGATATAGATAATCAAATTGATGTGCCTAATTCAAAAGGCGATATAAATTTTATTATGCACTGAAGAATGGCAGAGAAGGTCCAAAAGTTGTTTATTCGAACTATAGCTGAAATGGTACTGTCATGTGAGACAATGCCTTCTGGATACTGTGCTGAACTTCATAAGACCTAATTGTTGTATGCAACAGTTAGTTTGTTCACTTCCAATTGAAGCAGGCCCAAGGCTACACCTTTTGGTCTGAAAAAGGTATGCAGGCTGAGAAGCATAGCTCTCAATGCAAAGTAAAAACCTAAACATGCTTGGAGCACATGAATTGTTTATCACCAGCAACATTTGCACTTTGCACGAAAAAGTCTATTCAGGAATAGTCAGTCCCATACAATATGTACTGAGGGAAAAAGAACCGCTTTGATTTAGGTATTGTTATTCCATCAATCGTAACAACACGACACAACACTCAGTTCCATGCAAACGAACAATCACAACAACACTAGCATGCTCACCAAAAATCAATTCCAATCGAATGCAAAAGCTAATGCCCTACAGCCTTGATGAATCATGGTGAAATCTACTTGGGCATTTCATCGAACACGTCAGAGGCACCATCCACTCCCAAATGGTAATTTCACTACCCTCGAACCCAGGGTCCGGTTAGGCATTTCGTCTAACACCATTCTGTCCGAACATCCATCTAGCTGGGCTCAGCGCAGCGTGGCCGTTCCACGATGGCGGCGAACGAGAGAGGAGGATCGGAGGATCGGGATTAAAGAACAGCGGATCGGGCGGGGCGGACCTGGTAGTGGCGGCCGTCGAGCTTCTTGATGCCGTAGCCAAGCTGCACCTTGCCGAAGGACTTGACGTCGGTGATGACCCCGTTGCGCTGGTACGCGCGGCGCGCCACCCGCGCCACCAGCTCCGCCGTGGCCTCCCTTGTCACCAGCGGCTTGACCAGCAGCATGCAGTCGTACAGAGGCATCTCTATTCTCGGAGGGGAGGGGGGTGGGTGGGTCGAAGTGCTCTCCCTCCTTCTCCTTCCACCCCGGTGCGACCCCGCGCCTGGCGCTCGCTCTTCGCCGCCGCCGCCGCCGCCGCCGCTCGAGGTTGTGTCCGACGATCCCGAACTGGTGGGGGAGGCGGAGCGGAGGGACGCCGCTTGGGGTTTTTGCCTGTTGGGCCTTGAGATGCCAATAGGCCTTGTTGGGCTGGAAACAGCGATGATGAAAATTCATGCGGCCCGTATCAACTCACGAGATTTTTTTATTTTTATATTTTTTATTTTACGTTATTTCAAAAATATATACCTGATAAACTTTTTTGCAAGTTTGTCAGCCTGCCGCCGTTTGGTCCGGAGCTAGGAGCCTATCGCCAAATGAAACGGCGATAGCCATGGAAATCGCCATTTGGGCTGGCGGCACAGCTTACCGCCGTATGAAACGGCGATAGCTGGTGGGCCTCGATGGGCCAGCTACTTATCGCCGTTTCATCCGGCGGTAGGCAGATGAGCCATGGGGCCCAATTAAATGCCACCGGATGAACCGGCGGTAGGTTGGCGGCGCCTGGGCCCCACTTCTTAAAGCCATTTGAAATGGCGGTAGGCGAACCTACCGCCGTTTCATCCTGCGGAAGGCGCCGCTATAAATCGCCGCGCCGCGCCCTCTCCCAGCCCGTCGCAGCCAGAAGGAGAGGAAGAGAAGAGCGCGGAGCGCTGCCGCGCTGGTGACCAGAGGAGAGGAAGAGAAGAAGAGAGGAGGAAGAAAAAGAGGAGAGGAGAGGAGAGGGGAGGGGAGGGGAAGGGAAGGGTGGGGTGCTGCTCTGCTAGATCTGTCTTCTGGTTTAGGTATTTTTTTTAATCTCTATATCTCTATAGATTGTAATGTATATGTCTCTGTAGATAAAAATATTAGCTAGTTATTTGCATAGAAATATTTTAGATACATAGAAAAAATAGTTTAGATAGATCGAAAAGGTTGTTTAGAAATATTTGGAAATTAAATGTTTTATATAGAAATGGAAGCTTAGATAGAAATTGTAGTGAATAAATAATTTAGGCATATTGCCTTGTTTAATTTGTGAGATTCAAAAAATAGTTTAGTTTAATTTGTGAGAATAAAAAAATAGTTTAGATAGATAGAAAAAATAGTTTGATAGAAATAGTAGTCAATAAAATTAGAAATATTTTGCACTTAAATATTTTAATAGGAAAAATTATTTGAATAGAAATAGTAGTCAGTAAAATTAGAAACATAGTAGTTTAAATTAGGAATATCTACATATAAATATTATTCAGTGAATTTTATGAACAGAAATATTTGTTTAGTTTGTGTAGTTATATTAGGATTCTTTAGAAAATATTTAAGTAGGTGGACTAAATTTATTTGAATGGAAACCTTTTTGCCCTCAGATTAAATATCTAAGTTTAAGAAATCGGTGTCAATTGTGTTGGCAGGCATGTCAGAAAGATTACCTTTTCAAGTGTTCTATGGGTTTGGGGATGTTAGATATGGTCCTGAAGGGGTAGATTTGTCAGACTTTAGTTCCTTCAGAAAGGAAGTACCCCGAGCAAGAGAGAGGACTTGGGTTTCAATCTGCAATTGGCTATTTAAAGCTTTCGGACTTAATCGAGAGCAACATGAGATTTCGATCATGGCCGTTGTGAATCGGAGGGAACCGGTATTTTGGGAGTTATTGCCACTTAAAGGCACCCATAACTGGAGGAACTATGTGAATCTAACCACTAGTCGGGGTTTACCTCTGGTATTATTTGTGCAAGCGTTTGAAAAGGCTACAATTAGTACTGAAGCAGTTGACGAAGATGGAGGCCAGGGGGATACAGTATTAGAAGATTCGGAGACGATGCATGGACAACCTGATGAAGATCCGGATACGATGCATAAACCAGCTGAAGATGGAGATGGCTCACAGGAACCTCGTCAAGCAACCGGCAAGGCTGATGAGGGGGAAGACAATCCCTGCATAGTCAATGAGTTTCAGAGGGAGGGTGAAGAGCATGCAGTGGATGATTCATCTTCAGACGATGAAGATGATTATTGTGTCCCGCAGAACTGGAACGGGTACGACTTTTCGAGGCTAAGTGTAAATGATGGTGAAGCGGTGCAATGGGAGTATAGGGAGAATGAGGTCTGCGTCGGTTCAATGTATGCTAATCCTGATAATATGAAAGAAGCAATAAAACGTTGGTCCACTCTATCTTTGCAAAGACAGTTCAAAGTGCTCAAGAGCAGTCCGCAAACATATGATATTCGTTGTGTGAGAAGCGAATGCCCGTTCAGGGTGTACGCGTCCAAGGGCAAGTGGCAGGATTTCTAGCAGGTCAAGATTGTGGTAGATCACACATGCGAGCTTGAGCAATTAGCATCAAGGCACCGCAACCTGACAGCTGCCTTTATTGCTAACTACATGTATCCTCAGATCGTGGAGAATCCTAGCTACGAGCCGAAGTCAATTATTTGTGCCGTTGAGGAGGAGTTCAAATACAAAATTAGCTATAACAAAGCTTACAGAGCGAAGCAAAAGGCGCTTGAGATGAGGTGGGGCACGTATGAAGCTTCATATCATAACTTGCCGGCGAAATGTAGGAAGCTTCTATGACTTGAAAACATATCCTTGCATCCAGAAACCTGGAAAGCAGGTGCTCCAACGGTCATTCTTGGCCTTGGCTGCTTGCATTGAGGCGTTTCCGTACTGCCGACCAGTAATCTGCTTAGATGGGACATTTTTAACAGGAAGGTATAAAGGCACCATTCTCACAGCCATTGGATGTGATGGTAATAGGCAGTTGTTGCCTTTGGCAATTGCTTTTGTTGAGAAAGAATCTGGAGATAGTTGGTATTGGTTTCTAGAAAGGGTGAAGCAAATGGTTGTCAGAGATGTAGCCAATGTGTGTCTGATTCATGATCGGCATAAGGGCATCTTACAAGCAATTGACTACATGCAGAATGGTAACCAAGAGCGTCGTAGGGTTCTACAATGGCCAGACGTAAAGAGCAGGTGGTGCATGAGGCATATGGGAGCAAACTTTCACAGCCAATTCAAAAACAAGACCCTTATGACCCTATTTAAGCGATTATGCAGCTAGAATCAGGAGATGAAATTCAACTTGTTGTGGAAGAAACTAGATGAGCTCACAAAGAAGCAAACAGCTGAGCTAGCAAAGATAGCTATCAATACGGAGGAGGACGACCTCATCTCCCTTGAAGACGTGGGCTTGGACGGCCCAAATGTCAGGAGGAAAAGAAGAAGGCAAATTAAGACATTCTCGCAGTGGATTGAACATGAGCCCAAAGAGAAATGGGCTTTACTATATGATGAAGGAGGGGCTCGGTATGGTATAATGACTACAAATCTAGCCGAGGTCTATAATTGGGTGCTGCGTGGTGTAAGAGGACTACCCCTTGTGGGGATTGTGGAGTTCTTTTTATATCGCACCTGCAAGTATTTTATGGACCGATTCGCGGTGGCAGATAAAGATATGCGCGATAGTCAGATAACTTATAGCTACAATATTACTGAGTACATGGAGAAAGCATTTAAAAAGGCTTATCTGCACCGGGTTTGTCCAGTTGGTGCAGTGGAACGTCGCTATGAGATTACATGTAGGGACAAAGGTCGGATGGGAGGCAGGCGTGAGAAGCACACACATGAGTGTGTTCTCAGCAATGATGGTTGTGTTTGCTCATGTCAAAAGCCAAGGCTACATCACCTGTCATGCACACATGTTATTGCTGCATGTTTTGAGGCAGGGGGTTTGCAGCCTCGTATGTTTGTCTCAAATTAGTTCATGAAAGAAACAATTTGGAACACCTGACGGCGTGAGATTTATGGATTCCGTATACTGGGAGACTTCATAACTGACCCTGGACATAATGCAACTTATATTCCAGACCCGGATCCAGAAATGATTCAAGGTATTGGGCGTCGCCAGAAAAAACGCATCCGAAACAACATGGATAGATCTGAAGCAGGTCCTGCAGTGCGCATCTGTTCGAAGTGCCATGAGACGGGTCACAACTACAAGAATTGCACGGCTTTAACCTACGGTACCGCCATAAATCAGGCGGGTCCAAGTGGAAGTGCTCCAGGTCCTTCAACGCAGACTGCCACAAATCAAGCGGGTCCATCTAGAAGTGCTTCAGGTCCTTCAACGCAGACTGCAAGTCGTCGTGGTCGTCATGTGACTAATCATGGGCTCATGTAATGTTAAGAAGCTATGTATAATTTAATACTGAACATTGGCGTATCTATAATTATGTATGTTAAGTGTTTGGATTATTATGTTATGTGAAGAACTATGTTGTAACTATTAAGTGGTAAGAATTATGTTGTACCTACTAAGTGTTAAGAACTATGTTGTACCTACTAAGTGTTTTTACATATTATACTCTGTTATGCTTTCTTATGTTATGCCTTTTTTTACATATTATACTCTGTTATGTTGCTTTCTAATAATTTAATCTTGTAGGAATGGCGACTCCTGAGCTGCTTGACGCTCAGGTCGACATGCAGCACCGATCGTATGTGGCTACCATCTGTGGCCTTAGCCAGGGTAAGTTTCGGGCATGTGTTCCCATGGCGACGATGCCGATAGACCCTCGCTGGCTTCCTAGGTAAGGGTTATTTCAGCGGATACTGTAATGGTTTAGTCATTGTTATATTGCAATCTGATATATATTTCACGATGCAGGTTACGAGCTTCAGGTCTTCTGCCGCTCGCGCGGCTGGTTGAGGGAGACATGGTCGATCCCGACCGTCGTCCCAAGGACAAGGCCACACGGTTTCAGTTCGACATGTCCCTGATCGCGGCACTTCTCAACCGTTGGCGTCCGGAGACGCATACGTTCCACTTCACGGTAGGTGAGATGGCTCCTACCCTACAGGACGTGGCTATGCTTTTAGGGCTGCCTTGTGCGGGCCGAGCTGTGGGCGCACATGACGTGCCAACTTCGTGGCGTGACGAGCTTCTGGCTCGCTTTGCGGTTGTTCAGCGAAACGCCCGCGCCCCACCATACCGGACCTTCGTTTCCACGCACGGACCGATGAAGAGGTGGCTCCTGCAGTTCAGTGTACGTAATAGTGAATTGAATATACCATGTGAGATATTGTTTAGTTCTTGGACTAACTATGTGATATATTAATATAGGCAGAGTACATGAGAGACGACGCAGACGACGCTACAGTCGCTAGGCACTTTGAGGCCTACTTACTATGGCTGTTTGGCTGGGTCATGTTTTGTAGCACCCAGGACGACTCGTGTCCGAGGCACCTCCTTCCAGTGGAGAGGGCGATAGCAGATGCCCCACTTGACGATATGCCACAGTACAGTTGGGGTTCTGCTGTGTTGGCCGCGACGTACAGGGGCCTTTGCAAGTGTGTCATGAAGGTTTCAGCAGACGAGCCCATCTTTGTTGGATGCCCCATGCTCCTACAGCTCTGGTCCTATGAGCGGTTCCCCGTGAGCCGGCCTCTGATAAACTTGGACCCGTACACTGATCTGTCCCCAGACCACGATGAGGTCGACATGCCTACGATGGGATTCGTTGTGGTGCCTCAGGAAGGTATGTGATGTTGATTTAGTTATTTTAACTGTCAATTTGTATTGTCAATTTGTATAGTAAAATGCTCACAGCAATTATTTTCTTTTTCGCAGCCTATTTGGGTCAGCGTGCAGACGAAGAAGTCATACCCTGACTTTGTTGGTCAGTTCGACGCCCTTGTGGACAATGACGTGAGGTGGACACCGTACAGTCCTGCCGATGTTGCTGCACGAGCACCGAACGGCCTTTCTTCGTTGTGCCTACGTGACCAGCAGTACTGGATGACGAGGAAGCCAATCATCTACGACATCCACATTGAGGAGTACCACGTGCACCGAGTCATGAGACAGTTCGGCCTCCACCAGCACTTTCCCGTTCCCGTGACACACTCAGTTCAGGCACACGTGCACAGGTATGGATCTGTATATTACATGTAATATCTTCTAAAAAAGAACAGTACATATAGCCTGTCATATTTGTATTATTCCAGGTGGACACGTCAGGGTCAGCCTCCAGGGTCACTTTGGGCGGCAAAGGTCCTCCCGTTCGTTTAGTTCTGGGACCAGGCCTTGGACGACGTGGTCTTGGAGAATCGTCCACACACGGACGAGGTGTTCTCTTGGTACCTATTGTGGTACCTTCCGAGGACGCGCACGCGCATGGTGCATGTTCCTCCAGAGGCGCCTATGGCTATGGCGCAGCTGTCTGACACGTACCCCCTTGTGAGGGACCAGAACTTCGCTATAGCGGTATGTTTTCTTACTTGAACTTATATTTTCTTTGAGTTATTATATCTAACTTTTCACATTATTTATTCTCTATAGTACGATGTCATACAAGGGATTGAGGCAGAGGCTACGTCGAGCCTTGCCCATTCCTCCGACATGACGCACGCGCAACACCTAAGCGCATACAAGAAGATTGCTGACCTTTGCGGTCGGTTTCGCCGAACCGTCACTTGTCGTAGTGACGACACCATCCTTCCACCTCGTGGTCCACGTCCGGGAGCGTATGGAGGTACGTGTAAACGACAGGACAGCTCCGCCACGGCATGGGGTGCGCCTCCTCCGGCACCCTTTGTTACCACGACCACGTCACCTCGTCCTCCTCCACCCATGTACACGCCACATCCAGGTACACCATACTAGATTGCTTTCTTACTTATAATAGCAATACAATTTCAAACTAAATATGCAATGCGCAACCCTTGTTGGTGTACTTGCAGGCTCGTCGTCTTTTTCTCCTATGGGTGCATATGGGGCCGGATCTACGTCTCGTCTACGACCCATGACCAACTTAGGTATGTATCAAACAACGTGTCACAACTACGATAGCAAGCATCTATTATGTTAGATATTTGACATTTATTTGTTTAAGCAGAGTACCGAGACATTGGTGGGACAGACGACGACGACGACGCAGACGAGAACATGGGCCAGTTTGACAACCAGGAGTGGGTTCAGCAGTACTACGGCAGTGGCCAACATGACGTTGTTGGCCCTTCACAGCTTAGTGGTGCACCAGTATCGACGCAGGGGGCCACGCAGGAGGATCTGACACCACTTCCTGAGGCAGGTCGTCGGCCAGGTCGTGACATAGTTCCCCCGGACCCACTAATGTACCCGCGGCACCATACCAGAGCGGCACAGGCTGCGGGGAGACGTGCCAGGAGAGGGGCGCCAAAGCGTGGGCGCATCTAGTCATTATGATCACCGTGCTTTAGTCTTTTGTATGCATGGCTACTTCTTCGTACATGCAACTGTGTTTAATAATTGTGGTTTCATCTACGTTGAACGTTGGTCCTTTGATCCATCACATCATGCGATTCCTATAAACGTGACTGCATACCATACACTCTATAAAGGTCGTAGACTGAAAAGGCTAAATAAAATAGCATGGAGGAATCACGTGGTACTACACCACGCAACACTCTGCCTTATCACCAAAGACTTTTGGCATCTACAAATACCAGCCCTCCAACATTTATGTCTTCAACTAGAGCAACAAAAACAACAAATTGAATGAAAAGGCTGTTCTACATTAATAATGACTTACAGCTACCATCCACTGCGGGGACAACAACATCGGATTCCTTGGACTATGCAGCTTTCACTAAACTAGTACGATAGACGTAGTCCATGGACCAACACGGTCGTGCTCTATATAACACACACTACCACCAACGATGAATGCACCCAGTGCACATTGAACAACCATATCTATGTCGACATGGAGGGATGACCCGAATGTGATTCCTCCATGGAATGAGCGGCCCAAATGCCATTGCGGCTTCCGTACATGGCTGCAAGTTTGGACTGACCCATTACCTCAAGGCAAGAAAGGGTACTTCAAGTGTCCTGGCATAGATGATGATTTCAAGGTGCTTTCATTTCTAATCTCTTTTGTAGTCTTTTTTCTTCCCTTAACTAATTCAAGTAAACACTAATTTATATTCATGCTTGCACATTCATGCAATGGATTGACACACGTCCACTAGGAAGGGTTTCGTTCAACCAAGTTGAAACCAAAGGACAATACTATGCAAGGCACACTCAGGCTCGGGAGGAAGCATGTCTTGCAAGAGAGGAACAAGAAAGGCGAGTTCGACAACAACAGATCCGTTTAAAGGGTAAAGAAGATGAGCTAAAGAGACGGCGAGCTGAGTTACGTCAGAGAGAGGCGGCCCTCAAGATTCAAGAGGAACAATTCCAAGCTCGTGAAGCACAGTATAAAAGGGAAGCGGACGAACAGAAGAATCGGTACAAGGAGCCTGCACAATCTTCCACAACCGATGGAAGGAACAAGAAGGGAAAATTTCTTCGCTTCATCCAGTAGATTGTTCGTTGTCTATTGTCATTTTACGTTACCTAAGGCATGTTATCCGTAGGCACGGTAACCTATAGGTTAGTAATTAGAGGTACCGCTCATGCCATTGTACTGATCTCTCTCCCTCCCTGTCTCTCTCACTGTTTGTATGCGTGTCTATGTGTTCACATGAAACACTGAAAAGGCTATGCATGACTCATGAAGGTGTAGCTTTTGGAGGAGTAGCTTTTTCAGATGGACGAGACAAGTCCATGTCCAAGCACAGAGCAGAGCAATGCTCTTGTCGCATCGCAATTAATGGTAGTACTGCACTTGCAACAGGGGCAATAAATAGACTATAGCTGAGTAACTAGCCTTTTCAGATGGATGAGACCCGTGCATAGGTATGCTAGGCTTTTCAGAGCATTGGATGCGTCCTTCAAACATGAACACTGCCACGTTCAGTACACATTCCCTCACACAACTCAGCTAGTTTCGGACGTACATACAAATTTATTTCATGCAAATACTTTGCCTACAAATCTAACCACTAAGTACATTATTATTTACACTATACAAATTTCCTCTTTTTTTCTAAAGAAAAGATAAAAAAGTAATTTAAATTTTGTATCAACTAACAACAATTAATGTGTCAGAGGCCGCTTTATAGACATACAACTATGACGTCATCGACTAACGGAGTAACGGACTAGTCAGCAAAACCCAAATTCATAACATTATGAAACATTATATAATGAAAAAAAATATTTGATAAAAAAACAACATACCGCCGGTTGAAATGGCTATAGCCGTTTCAACCGGCGATAGGCCGCACCCACAAATCGCCGGGACTCCCGCCATTTCATCTGGTTGTAGCTGACTACATCACGGCAGTACCACTTATCGCCGGATGAAACGGTTTCATCCGGCGATAGGTGCCTTGGGCCTCGGCCCAGCCAAGAAATCGCTGTTTGAATCGGCGATTGCCTCCTATCACCAGACCAAATGGCGGCAGGCTGACAAATTTTAAAAATAAAATTTATCATATATATATTTTTGAAATAACGATAAATAAAAAATATAAAAATAAAAAAATTCCTCAACTCACAACCGAGGGCTGGGCCGCAACCGCACGCCCACGGCCCACACCAATCCGACTTTCTTCTACCGGCGGCCGCCGCCGCCTCTCACCACCGCCAAGGAAGGCGAAGGGCGACATGGCGCTCTACCGCCGCCTCCTGCTCCTCCGTCAGCTGTCCCACCTCCATCCCTCAGCATTCCCCGCCCCCGCGATCGGGTACTCACCGCCGCCACCCGCCCTCGCGGGACTCCTCGCCTTCAAGGGTGCCGCCACTTCGCCTTCTCCTCCGCTGAAGAGGCCGCGGCCGAGCGCCGCCGCCGCAAGCGCCGGGTCCGCATCGAGCCGCCGTTGAACGCCCTACGCCGCGGGCCGCCTCCCCCGCGGGACCCTAACGCGCCCCGCCTCCCCGACACCACCTCCGCCCTCGTCGGCCCGCGGCTCAGCCTCCACAACCGCGTCCAGTCCCTCATCCGCTCTGGGGGCCTCGACGGCGCCTCCGTCGCCGCCCGCGCTGCCGTCTCCTCCCGCGTCCGCCCTACCGTCTTCACCTGCAACGCCGTCGCCGCGGCCATGGTCCGCGCCGGCCGCCCCGACGACGCCGTCGCTCTCTTCGACTTCTTCTTCCGCCGCTTCAACATCGTCCCCGACATCGTCTCCTACAACAAACTCATCCTCGCCCACTGCGACGCCGCCCGCGTTGACGACGCGATGCAGGTGTATCGGGACATGCTCGCGTCCGCGCCATTCTCCCCCTCCGCCGTCTCCTACCGCCACCTCACCAAGGGCCTCGTAGCTGCCGGCCGCATCAGTGAAGCCCTCGACCTCCTCCACGAGATGATCAACCGTGGGGCGGGCGCTGATTCGCTTGTCTTCAGCAACCTCATCGCCGGCTACATCGACCTGGACAACTGGGGCAAGGCCTTCGAGCTCTTCAACGAGCTCGCCGAGAGGTGTGTTGTCTACGACGGCGTCGTCCACACCACCTTGATGGAGGGCTACTGGAAGCAGGGCAAGGACAAGGAAGCTATGGACAATTACCAGTCCCTGCTCGCTAGGTGCTTCAAGATGACGCCAGCCACCTGCAACGTCCTGCTCGAGACGCTCTTCAAGCACGGCAAGCATAAGGAGGCCAACGACCTCTGGGAGACCATGATGGACAAACACACCCCGCCAAGCTTCATCAGCATGAACGTCGAGTCCTACAATGTCATGGTCAACCAGTGCTTCAAGGAGGGCAAGTTCCACGAGGCTATTGAAGTTTTTCACCGACAGCCCAGGAAGAACGTCCAGATGGACGTTGGTTGCTTCAACAACATAATTGGCAAGCTCTGTGAGAACGGGATGCTTGCTGAGGCAAAGAAGCTCTTTGAAGAGATGGAGACTAAGTCAGTCCTTCCAGATGTGTACACCTACACTTACCTTGTCGATTTGTGCTTCAAGGAAGGCCGCGTGGATGAAACAATGCAGTATTTCTACAAAATGGCTGATGGGAGGGAACACGGACCAAAGTTCAACATCGGTTTCTTCAACTGTATGTTTGAAGGACTTACGGAAGCTGGCCGGATTGATGATGCATTGAAGGTGTATGGTAGGATGCCTGACAAGGAGATCAAACCAAACCCAGCAACTTTTGAAATTCTTGTCAAAGCCTTATGCAAGAAAGAGGACTTGGATCGAGCACGAGACCTAGTGATGGACATGCAAGAAATAGGAATTGTAAACTGCTGGATCAACTGAATCTTTTATGTATATAGCTTTGTACTCAATGCTGATTGGACCAAGATATTTTGTTTTTGTGTGATTTTTTTTCTGGTATGATGATTGTTGGCTTGCTGCTCTCATTATTTTTACTCTGACACCTTGCCATGCCAAACTTGCTTTATTTCTGCATCTTACTATTACTAATTGGAGGCTCCTTTTGAAGCCTCCAGGTGATGCCATCTAGGATCCTAGGTGGATAGCCTAAAAAAATAGAGAAATCATAGAAACTCTCTCAAAAAAACAAAACATCCACCTAGGATCCTACGTGGCAATGATATATTTTATTTAGTAATTATAGATTACAACTAATAAATATGAAGTAGCCCCGATATATATCTAAACAACCCCTAAACCTGAATCTAGAATATATATTATAAAAAATCTTAAGATGCACCAATGTAAAATTTTAAATTATTATTTCTATCATTATTGAGATTGTTGCGCCAAATGTGTTTTGCTACAGTAGTCCCAGATAACTGTAGAAAGAAAGTCTAAGAACATATTACCTCCTATGAGGTAATAGATTTAATGTTTATTATTTATATTTTTAATCCCAAAAAATAGGAAAGATATTCCTAATTAGAGCTAACTTGATTGAGTTAGATTTAACATTTCTTTTTTTTCCTTTTTTGTCTCATGGATTTACACGGATCTTTTGAAAAAAGAAAAAAGAACGTGCCATGGTCATCATGATGTAGCTAACGTGATTTGATCAGAGATAGTAAACCATATATGTGGCAAGTGGCATGCGTGATTTGATCAGATGCATAGTAGAACATGACAAATTTGAAAAAGATCGTTGCATATAACTAATCCTAACCTGGTATAATAATTTTCCTAACATGATATAACCTGACATGTGCATGAAGGAGTGAAAAAAAATCGTCTCAAACAAGAGAGATCGATGGGCGTGTAACGAACTTGCCTACGTACCAGCGTATAACAAAGATTATCATGCATAACAACTTATTTGACAAAGACGCTATATATGGAATGGTGGGCAGGGGCTGACGTAGGATTGTGGAGATCCTGGTTTTTCTTTTTTTCTTTTAAATATAATTATCAGAGTGTTTTATCTATCTATAAAAGAACGAGTAGAATTGAAAACGTTTCTTACTCAAATTGGGTCCACCGTACCCCTCACGCTGGGCCCACTTATAAGGGTCAACGGAGGGGGAAAGGGGGTCAAACGCACTAAAACTGATATTTAGAAAATGTTTCTGCCAAAAACAAATTGTTTTTCTCACCTATATTTTTCTACCCACCAATTTTTTTTCTTTTCCGAAATCGTTTTCCTGAACGGACCTGGCGCTACGCGACTCAATCGCAAACTGCAAATTCCGTCGCTTGAGCCTAGCCGCGTCGCTTGGCCCGAGGCTGCCGCGGGCTGCGGCCCACCGACTGGTCCAACGGACGAGCACAGCCGTCTCGCTCGCTCGCTCGCGTTTGACCAGGAACCCACCCACTGTCCTCGCCTCGGCCTCTCCCAGCTTGTCGAAGTGAAGCGACGCACGGGTCGTATACCAGCGAGGAGCCACAGTACACGTACTGGTGGTTGGACTCCCGAGTCCTGATCGTTGGAAGCTGGCAGTCCTGGCACTGGCACTGGCATGGTAGGAGGATCGTCTTCGCTCTGTTTGGCAGGTTTGCATGATCATGAGGCGTAACAAACCATCTCTTGTGTAAGGGTGTGTTTAGTTTAAAAAAAATAATATTCATCTAATTTTTCTCTATTCATTCCATCCCTCCCACTCAAGTCCTGTTTGAATCCACCTCGTTAAAGTTTAACAAGGTGTTAAAATTTAACAACTTAAAAAAAGAGGTGTTAAAGTTTAACATCCATCTGTTTGGATCTATGTTAAAGTTTAACACTTTACTTTAGCAATATGTGTACAAAAGACTTTCTTGCCCTCATTAGCTTTTTCTCAAACCAGTCACCTTTTAACAATAGGGGTACAAAGGTCTTTCTTCTCAAACCAGCTACCTTTTAACAACTTTTACCACCTCAAAACCAGGTAAGGATTTTGGGGGTGTTAAACTTTATTACGTCCCTATTAACAGGGGTGTTTGGATGCCTTTTCTGTTAAAAGTAGTTAAAACATAGGTGTTAAACTTTAACAAGGTGGATCCAAACATTCCCTCACAGAACACTATTTATCTACAGTATATTTTTTATGAACAGTATATTTTTCAGGGAATCTTTCCCCAATCTAAGCACACCCTAAATCGTAGGAAACTAATCTCATCCAAAATAGCTCCATTTAGCATTTCATTTTGAGAGCGCTCAATCTTTTAAAAAAATTAAATGTATTACTTAGCTGTAGTCAGACAACATGTTATATCAGGGTAAAAAAATCATAATTTGTCTAGCAACTAATCTGTTCTAATCTAACAATGAAGTCTATCTAAACCAAAGTCATTCATATAGACATGAACAAAACTCCATTTAAAGAACTTGTCTAAACCATTATAAACGATAGCTAGCTAGTATGTGCTTAACTTATTCTCGAACACGAACGGTTGGCACTTTGCACATCACCTAGATCAGGCTTTATTTTCTTGTATCACGTGCGTGTCGCACGTGCGTCGAGTTAAATTGAAAACGTTTCTCACCCAATTTGGGTCCACCCTACCCCTCACGCCGGACCCGCATGTAAAGATCAACGGAGGCGGGAAGAGAGTCAAACCTATCAAAACTGATATTTAGAAAATATTTCTACCAAAAACATAATTGTTTTGTTACCCACGCCTTTCCTACACGGACATAGGACCCGTCTTAGTTTCGTTCTCCCGTTCTTTGAGTCGTGCTATATTTGGGTGGGATATCACGTTGCTTGCGGCCTCCAAACAAGTCATCTGAACGTTGGCGGCCTCCAGGACCGCCCTTACCGCGGAAGCCGTCAACTCCGTTCGCGAGATCGGAGAGGTAGCGTGTCGCCATGGCATGTGTATGCACCTGGACGCTGCATATACGCCAACAGCACGGCCATCTGCCTGGAGTTCAAAGACTGCCTCGACGGCGCAAAGCTCGCAGCAGTGAGCATGAATCCACACAAGTGGTTCCTCAACAAAACCGCAATGACGGCCTGGATTCATGAATGTTGGTACGAACAAAACCAGGTAGGTGGCCGTCATTGGCTACAAGGACTGGCAGGTCTCCATGATGCGTGATTCCATGCCATCAAGCTCTGGGTTACCGCGCCGGCTCCATGATATGTGCATTCACCAGCACGTCACGGCAGCCCACTGGTTCAAGCAGATGGTTCCATGATATGTGCATTCACCAGTACGTCATGTGCATTCTCCATGATGCGCAACAAAGGAACGCTTTGAGATGGTGGTTCCGAGGAGGTTGTCCCATCTAAACGTATTTGGAGGCGGAGCTATATGACTAATTGATGGATAGAGCATTAAAAAATGCAAATTAAAGTACCAAATTAAAACATTAATTTAATGGAACGTCTCGAGTTAGCATGCTGAAAATTATTGGATCATGTTCAATGTTTTCAAACATCTAGAACCTGAAAGACAATAATTTTATGTCACGTACGTGTCGCACGTGCGTTTTTGCTAGTCTATTCTAAAGGACGGACATGATTCATCTAAAGTCTTACCTCCTAATAGGTGAATGGAGTACTTTAGCATTGCCCGCGCCAAATTCATGTACGAGAGAAGACACAAGAATAAATTATTTATACTGTTCACATAGCGCAAACAATAAAAAACACATATAGAGGTGTGATGTTGTGTGAAAATTTTGTGACTAAGTAAGGGGTTTGCTACGACACTCTAAAATAATTGTAAGCCATCTATTTAATTAGATCAAGATTATTAGGATGATATATTACCTCTTAGGAGGTAATAGATTAAATTTTTATTTATATGCTTTTCAATTTAAAAAATAAAGAAAATTATGAAAATATCTTCCTAGATCCAATACCTTTTTTTCCCTTTTCTTTCTACAGCCGTGTTGTCTACTACTAATTCTTCATCTTTATTTTCGTCTTTGCATCTTAACATATTTCTGTCTCTCGACCTGAACGTGACATGCCCATTGCCTGGACGTTTTTTTTCTCAACGGATGCTTCGTTTTTTTCACACAACGTGAATGTGACATGTCTATAGCCTGAATGCTTTTTTTCTCTCTATTGATGCTTCATCTTTTTTGCTATCTACGTGTACATGACATGGCCATTTATTTTCATCCCAAATATGAATGTTTTTATTGTCTACGCGATTGATATTGCCACTTTTTGTCCATAATAAGAGCTTGACTGTGGATGATAAGAAACATGGAAAGAAAAATCAAAATCTCTTCACAAACGTGAAGGGAGTTGGAGTAATATTGTGCTTGTGCATGCATGTATGTGGCCGGGGGTAGTTAAGGAGGTTTCTAATTAATTTTTCTCTATATATATTGAAGGGTCCATATTTAATTAAAATCTTACTTCCTTAAAGGTAAAGAGGTGTACCGTAGCATATCCCCATAAATCTAAATCTAGAATATATATTATAAAAAAAATCCTAAGATGCACTAATATAAAATTCTAAAATATTATTTCTATCATTATTAATATTGCTGTGTCATATTCATGTATGAGAGAAGACATAAGAATTTTTTTATATTGTTCACATAGCTCAAACAATAAAAAAACACATATGGAGGTGTGATGCTATGTGAAGGATTGTGACTAAGTAAATACATTGTAATTATATAATAATAATTATTTATCTTTAAAGTATTGTGTTTAAGATCTTTTACAGATGAAAGATAGAGTACAGTACGATAGATAATTATAATTTTTTGAGGTAAGATAGATAAATATAATTATTAGCTATAAGTTCTAAAATTTAATTATATTAATTCTAATTAGCCCGTGCGACAGCACGGGTTGATAGGCTAGTACTTCTAGTGATTATTCACTTGTATTAGGGATGGCTGTTCCATGGCCATGCGGCCCATGGCTCCACACCATAACATAACTTCTCATTAGTTATTCTAGATGTCATAATTTGCATTGATCCATCAGATAATTTCTTCAGTACTCTTTACCTGTATGTGTTTTACAGTTGCAGGTCGAGCTTCTAACCAAACTGAAAGATGTGATTAGACTATCAGACATTGAGCATAAAGTTCTTCTTGTGAAGGCCAGTTCAAATGAGAATATCTCCTTTAGGTGACCATGTCTAGTCATTTCTTCTCAGAATGAAGAGCATGCTTATTAAAAGACTTTTCGTCCCTGCAATTTCACATGCCTTTCTTCTTATTGAGCAGGAAATTTAGTTCGGCAAATTTATCTGTTCTTACAAAGACCGATTCTTATTTTGATGCGCATGCTGTGGTTCATGACAAGATTAACTCAACTGGACATGTCTCTACTTCATCCACAAGCTGCCTCAGTCAATCACAGCAGTCACCAACATCAGAGCACTCCATGTCCAGCACAAGGTGTTAATGTTTGTTTTCACACCAATAAAATGTTATATATAATTAAAAATTAAACGAGTTGATGTTCATTTATTGTGAATCTCTGATGGCTATGGGACATTGGGATATCAGATTTGGAACATGGTTCTGAAATTATTAACCTTTGTCTGGACTGCTAACCTTGTACACAAGGTCCATGACTATCATCCTTGCAGTCCAAAGGCAGAACTGGTGGGTTTTTTTTGGGCTTTGAGATGCCAATGGGCCTTATTGCCTGGAGAGATATGGGTGGGCTGCTTCGGGCCTGATCGGGCGTGTGGTTGGGTTGGCATGACCGACCCCTTGCAAGCTGCAAGGCCCAGTTGGTTAGGTTGTCGTCACTGTGACGCACTGAAACTGAAACCCCGGTGCAGAAGAAGTTTAGCTTGTTTCTCTCCGAAGGAAAAAAAAAATAAGAAGAGAAGAAATTTATCCATTTATTGGCGAAGATTGAGACTTGAGAGGCGACATTTGCGACGAGAGATCTGGTGCAGCGCGACGGAGTTACGGGGGTGCATGTCATGTGGTTCCTGAAACAGAGGGTCAGGCAGCGAGGGAACAGACGCCATGGATGGACGATGCGCAAGCAAAATCTCTGCGTCCGTTTACGCCACGCCGCAGAAATCATGGAGAGGCACACGGGGCTCCTGCTCGGTCACAGCACCGCCGGATTCACCGCGAAGAAGGAAACCGATCGTGCAGAAATCAGGGGGCTTGTCTGGGCCAATGGCAGCGTCCGTCAACGGCTGCCTGCTCAGCTGCTCTGCTCGTGATCGACCTCTCCAGCGTCAGCAGTAGTGTAACCTGGCGAGTCAACTGCTGCAAATGCTTGTTGTGAGTTGCTCTAGCACTCTAGCTGTTCAACGCAACGTCAGTGCTGTACAGTGGAAACAGTCTACTTTGTGTTTGTCTACACCTGAACTGAACTGAAGTACCTACCGGCCGAAAGCGCAGGTAGCGAGTCCAGGGTTACGGCGCCGCCGGAAATCAGGCCTGCCTGCTTCCCGGAATCGGAAGAAGTTGAGACTGTCACTCACGTGCATGCCATTCTAACGATCAATCGATCGATTAACAAGCGAAGGCCTCGTGTCACTCGGCTCCTGACCTGAGCAACTCGTCATCATGCCACTTGTGCACTAGCTGCTCTCACCAAGTCACATGCAGCTCCACAGGCAGGAGGAGTCAGCCACGCATTCCGGTAAAGATCGAGCACGCAAAACACTGCAACAGATGACTGACTGATGTGGCCGGCGGATCGGAGGAGACTTTTGTTCGCCTGGCGTAGTGTCCCTGGCGCGAGCTACCGGGCCCCTGTCCGCCGGGCGCCGTAACCGTAAAAACGGCTCAGCTCTGTCTCTCTCTCCCTCATCTCGTCTTCTATCTGCGTGCTTCATCGCCAGGAATCGCTGCAGGTTCGCAGCGAGATTCAAGCGGCAGAAACGGAAGCAACCCATCGGCGAACTCAACTGGGCCTATACCTGGCCACGTAGTTCAATCGCCGTAGCGTGGTCAACCCTGCCGGCTCGCGCATTTCTTTCAGATCGTTTCGTGTTTGTGTTGGCTTATTCCATTGCAGGGTGTGTGTGAGAGAGCGACAGAGATCAATGTTTCGTCGCTGCCGAATGCAATTCCTTGCCCTTTTTCCTTCTCTTGGTTGGGCATTTGGACGCCAGGTGCACGCTGCTGCCACCGGTCAGAGCTAGCTTTGGTTACTTACGTCCAAGCGCTAGGCGTCTACGCATACGGCCGGGTTTCAGGTTCAGGAAGGAGCGTCGCTGAAGGAACCAAGAAAAGCGATGTGGCCATGCATTGCATGTTACTCCTGCCGCTGCGAGCTTACTTCAGCATGCAGACGCTCCTCAGCGAAATTTATGGCTTGTGGATCCAACGAAAGCCCAAGGGTAGGGTTTGGCTTTCTTTTGTTTTTCCTCTTCCAATCGTGTTGGCAGACTGCTCCGGCCGTTAAAGGCATGAGGCTGATTCACACCTGTCGATGAAATTCAGACTTACAGACAAATGCCCGCAAACAAGATCACATTGTAGCAGAAAATATGCAGTAATCTCAGAGAGAATGATCGGACCATCAAGTTCGGTTTCAGTCAACATATACATAGTATGAACTAGTAGCAGCAATCTTCTGCATCGGATGCAGGCTAGCACGCCTATACTGCCAAAACACCAGAACCCAGATTTGTTGGGAGACTTGCAAGAAATCAAGACGCAGGAAATGTGCAGTAATGCGTGAACCAACGCCTGTCGCTTTAAAAAAAAAAGGAAAGAACTGAAGCTCCACAAATGCAGCTACACGAGCACGGCAAGTCCAATTTCAGGATTATGATGAAGCTGCAAAATAAATCCGAAATCTGGGTCATTGAGTGTTCCCAAACGCTCGCCGACCGTTTCCATTTTCAAATGGCCTATCCTAACGGAGACGGTTAGGATTGAGGGCACAGCGCGTTCTACGCCAGAAAATGGCCGTTTCTTTATTCGAAGGTGGCATTCCTGAAATCCCAACGAACAGCGATCACCTGACAGGATTTTCAAATGATCACGCCGTTGAGCATGCAGATGACAAGCAGGATCGCCCAAAGTTTCCTCAAAAGAAAATACAAACGCAGTCAAGCCTAGCCTTTCCCTTTCCGTGAGCCCTCGTCTCGTGATCTCCTCCTCCCTTAATTCTTGGCGTCTTCGATTCCCCCTTCCCCGAGCGAGCGCTATAAATGCCGGCTCCGGAGCCTCCTCGGCTTCCATCCAAGCAGCACACAACACAGGAGCAGCACATCACTCGCCACCTTCCCTGTCGTGCACTGTGCCATCACTTTCCTTCCACTCCTTCCTCGGCGAGCTTCTCGGCCATGGCCAGGGGACGAGGAGGTGCGCGCGGTGTGGTTGGCAGAATGGCCGTCCTCGGCCTCGCCCTGGCGCTCGCCGCCGCGGCGCAGGTCGCCGGCGCCGGGCACGACTACGGCCAGGCGCTGAGCAAGAGCATCCTCTACTTCGAGGCGCAGCGCTCCGGGCGGCTCCCCGGCGGCCAGAGGATCGCCTGGCGCGCCAACTCCGGCCTCCTCGACGGCAATGCCAACGGGGTACGCACGCGCCACGCATTGTCTGTCACATTGCACTGCATACCAGCAGCAAAAAATCAAACCTGATCGATCCCAATCCCCAACCTGCTCTTCTTGAACCCAGCTGCTACGATATCTTTGCATGAATGTCAATAATTCCGAATTTGTTGGAAACAAAATCATACTCCATCCGGTTTAGTATTAGAAGTCGTTTTGGACAAGGTTTGAGTCAAACATTGGGAATATAAATCATAAATAACATTTAAGTTGTTGAGTTTGGAAATGTGAAAATCATATAAATAGATTGGTCTTGAAAATTACTTTCATAAAAATAAACATATATAACTTTTTAAGAAATATTTTTATAGAAAAGAGAAGTCAAAGTTGTGCTTTGGTGACCGTGTCGCTGTCCTAAACGACTTCTAATACTGAACTGGAGGGATATTTCCAGATACCATGGTGCATAATCCCATTTACACTGGACATTTATGTGTTTTAATTTCCTCTCCGATGGCCTGCCTGATGCGTGCAGGTGGACTTGGTGGGCGGCTACTACGACGCCGGCGACAACGTCAAGTTCGGGCTGCCGATGGCGTTCACGGTGACCATGATGTCGTGGAGCGTGCTCGAGTACGGCGACCAGATGGCGGCGGCTGGCGAGCTCGGCCACGCCATGGAGGCCGTCAAGTGGGGCACGGACTACTTCATCAAGGCGCACCCGGAGCCCAACGTGCTCTACGGAGAGGTCGGTTGGTCCGGCGACACGCCGCCGCGTCGCCGGGCGGCGCTCCTGCCCCATCTCTCTCACACGCGCTTGCTTTGTCAAACCTCCTCTTTATTGGCATGGGGCACCTGCATGCATGCCCATGTAGGAGTAGCTAGCCGTTGCCATTTTATTTCGATTTTTACCTGGTCATCAGACGCAGAAAATGTACTTGTTTGAGATTTTTTTTTGTTCGTTTCAAAACTGATTAAAACAGTCATAAACTTTGACTTAAGTTAACCGATTAAATAAACTCCACAAATAAATCAGCACAAAGAATTATTTACTGATGATGAATTGGGTTCTCTGTTGCGGGCATGCAGGTCGGCGACGGTGACTCTGACCACGACTGCTGGCAGCGGCCGGAGGACATGACGACGAGCCGGCAGGCGTACAGGCTGGACCCCCAGCACCCCGGCTCCGAGCTCGCCGGCGAAACCGCGGCGGCGATGGCGGTGGCATCGCTCGTTTTCCGCAGCTCCAACCCCGGCTACGCCAATCAACTCGTCCAACACTCCAAGCAGGTAGGAATCCTGAACCTGTCACTTTCAACCAATGGCAAGTTCATTTCTCAATGTTGATCCGATGGAAATGTTCTTGCATTGACTGTGCCGTGCACGTACTTCCAGTTGTTTGATTTCGCCGACAAGTACAGGGGACGGTACGACAGCAGCATCACCGTCGCGCGCAAGTACTATGCCTCCTCCAGCGGATACGGGGTGAGTTCGTTCGTTTAACAACCTATCTCGCCACGAACTAGTAACTGATGACAGTGAAACTTTGTGCCATTAATCCTCGATGCAAATTAATTTCACGTCCTGACATCTTGTTCCCGGCGATCGACGCCGGTTACCGCGGCGGTGCAGGACGAGCTGCTATGGGCGGCGGCGTGGCTGTACAAGGCGACCGACGACCAGCGATACCTAGACTACCTATCCAACAACGCCGACGCGCTGGGCGGCACGGGCTGGTCCATCAACCAGTTCGGCTGGGACGTCAAGTACCCCGGCGTTCAAATCCTCGCCGCCATGGCGCTCCTGCAAGGCAAGGCCAGCACACACGCCGACGTGCTTCGCCGATACAAGCAAAAAGCCGACCTCTTCGCCTGCTCGTGCCTCGGCAAGGCAGGCTCCAACAACGTCCAGCGAACGCCAGGTGGCATGATCTACCATCAGAGCTGGAACAACGTCCAGTTCGTGACCAGCGCGTCGTTCCTCCTCGCCGCCTACGGCGACCACCTCGCCACGGCGCGCCAGGTGGCGCAGTGCCCGTCTGGGACTGCGCAGCCGGCGGAGCTCGACGCGTTCGCCAAGTCGCAGGTGGACTATATCCTTGGGAGCAACCCGAGGGCGACGAGCTACATGGTTGGCTATGGCGCCACGTACCCGCGGCAGGCGCACCACCGTGGCGCGTCCATCGTGTCCATCAAGGTGGACCCTTCGTTCGTCAGCTGCCAGGGTGGATTCAACAGCTGGTACCATCGCCAGGGTAGCAACCCGAACCTGCTCGTCGGCGCCACCGTCGGTGGGCCCGATGAGTATGACAACTTCGCCGATGAGAGGGATAACTATGAGCAGACGGAGGCCACCACCTACAACAATGCGCCGCTCATTGGCGTGCTCGCTCGACTTGCCGCCGGTCATGGTGGCGGCCGGTTTGGTCACTCCCTCGCGGCCGATGGTATATACATACCTTAATTTGTCTATTAATTTCAGATACGAATTGAGCCATGAACGTGATGTCTCATTTGGTTTCTGTTTCTTCTTTGCTTGTAGAAGTTGCTGCAACATCCATCAGGAGCGACAACCAGACATCACTGACATCTCCGTCTCTGGGTAATCACCTGAAGAACACGCATTTTCGATCTACTTGCTGATCGATGTAGTAACTGAACATGTAATCTCTTGTACACTTATTAGCAGCTGCTGAAGAACACACCTCGCCGATCGAGATTGAGCAGGACGCGACGGCATCGTGGACGGAGCGTGGCAAGATTTACCACCGGTACTCGGTGACGGTGACCAACCGTTCTCCCAAGACAGTCCACGAGCTCCACATCGGCATCTCCAAGCTCTACGGCCAGGTGTGGGGGGTCGACAAGGCGCGCTACGGCTACGTGTTCCCGAGCTGGCTGGGTTCGCTGCCCGCCGGCCAGAGCGCCGCGTTCGTGTACATCCAGGCCGCGCCGCCGGCCGACGTCTGGGTCACCGGCTACAAGCTCCTCTAGAATGGCTACCAGCGGAGGCCCGGCCGTCGTGATGCATGGGACTTATCAGAGTGATGTCGTGTTTTGTGTGTTTTGCGTGCAAGGAGTGAGGTTAAGGTTTGTTACGACTTATACGAAGGTTGCAAGAGGGACAAGGAGTGATGGGCTAGTAACATTCTTGGTCATCCTCGTCGTCCCTTCAAGCTAAGCTAAGCAAAGCAATCTACTAGTAGTAGGTAGTGTTTGATTGTACGGTGATTGAAATACTTGTAAGGTCGGTGATCTGATTGAGCCATTTGCTACAACTGAAACATGCTGGAAACTATACATTTGAGATTACTTCTGTCCCTTTCTGAGAGCGTCTATCCAACACTTGTGTTTTGAAGGGGGCTATTACCCAGATTTTGGACCACTGGATCTAGAAATGGATGACTCAGCCATCCATTTCCAGACCCAGTGGTCAAAAATTTAGGTGCTAGCCTCTTAGAAACACCCAAGGCTGGTTTTTTCCTTTCCGAAACTGAGTTTTTTAAAATGTTTGGTTCTCTAGCTAAAATTTCTATGAGACAAGCAGATGATATTGCTGGAAAATATTTTGGTTAGTTTAAAACTTATGTTCTTTTTAAAAAAAAAGTTTAAAACTTAGATTGACCTAATCTAAGGCCTTCTATTTCGCTATTTGTACAGTAAATTCGAATGTTTAGACAGGTATTAGGAGTATTAAATTTGGATAACCGATAAAACTCATTCGACAACCCCCAAGTGAAATCGAAATGAATCTCTTAAGTCTAATTAGGCCATGATTAGAGCTGTCTCAAATGATGGATTAATTAGGCTTAATTACTTTATAATTAAATCACGTTTAGGGTGTCCCAATCTTTGATTTATAGTTGTCACAATAAGTTTTGCAAACTAGTTGACCGAATTAAACGGGCCTAAAATGATCTTCGTAAATGTTTTGCCATTTGGGCTGGGATCATCTCGTGCAGATGTGATGGGCTTGCTGAATGGCTGATTCCAACTGCAGCAGCAATACCGTATCTTGAGATGCAATCGAACGGCCTCCATGTCTTCAAGTTTGAAATGAGACTGCCGTTGATGCTACTCGAAATTCCCTTTTTCCAATGTAGTCCTTATCCCACAGAGAAATTACTCTCTGCACACAACCTCTAATTATACTGTTCGATGGTTAGTATTTCGCTTGCTGTCAAGGACCAAGATGCAAATGCCGTTGCTCACCAGTCACCTCTCACCACTACGTGGCCTGCTCTGCTGTTACCCGCGGTATCCTTGCCATTACCTGACAGGCAAAGCTCCGATCGTTCAGTCGCTAGATCCATGTCGAGCAAGAGCAGCATCCCAGAGGCGACGTGGGCGGCCATGTCGTCGGTGGGGTGGGGCCCGTCATCGCCGGCGGCACTGTATCTATCGTACGGCATGGTGTCGCTCAAGGGCCGGCGGCCGGCGCTGACGGACGCCGTGGCGGCCGCGGAGTCGTTCACAGCGCTGTCACCACCCATGGGCCTCGACTACTTCGCAGTGTTCGACGGCGGCCACCTCGGCGCGGCCGTCGGCGAGCGCCTGCGCGCGCAGCTGGCCACCACCATCGCCGACCGGATCGACGGCGAGCTGCGCGGCGAGACGCCGCTGTTCGCCGTGGCGTCGCAGGACGTGGTCGGGTGGTGGAGGACGATCGTCCAGGAGGCGTTCATGGCCGTCAATGGCGGCGAGGTGGTGGTGCCCGGCGCCGTCGTCGCGCTCGTCCTGGAGAAGTACGTCGTCGTCGCCAGCTGTGGCGGCTCCAAGGCCGTGCTATCCCGCGGCGGCGAGCACGTCGAGCTCGCGTCTGACCACAGGGTAAAAAGCTCTCCTTGCTCTCCTCGTTAGTTCATGGCTGTCACAGTGTCACTCTGTCCAGACATCAGAGTCCAATGCATATGCATCTCCCAGAGCAGAGTTTTTGGACTGAAGATTTCGAACGTACAGCAATACACACTGTAAAATTTTACAGCGACAAACTTGCAGTTACAGATGCGTGCCCAGGCAAACAGGGCAGAAGAAAAGCAGAGCGTGGGAGACGCTCCTAGTGTGATGGACATGGACTCCACCTCCAAGGCTCACGGCAACGCTCTGCAGGCTACTCACGCATTTGGTACGTTACGTTACAGTGATTACATGACAGAAGCTGTAGCTGCTCTGTTGCTTGCTCAGCGTACAGGCTGCTAATTGTGTGGCGTGACCTCGTCGCAGCACACCGTCCGCCGCCGGACGTGATGGTGGTGGAGCGGACGGCACGGGACGATTTCCTGATCCTGGCCAGCGACGGGCTATGGGACGCGGTGGCGCCGGCGCCGGCGTGCGCCCTTATCCGGCGGAGGCTGGTGAAGACCCCGAGGATCCCCAGGCCCCGGGAGCCGAGGCTAGACGAAAGGGGCTCACCGACTGTGCTCGCCAAGGAGCTGGCGGAGCAAGCGGTGCGCGCCGGCGGCCACGACAACGTCAGCGTCGTGCTCGTGCTCTTCAGGGACTTTTGGGCGCGCACGCCGTGGCAGGGTAACTAGCTAGTGAATCAGTGATCGGTTGGATCATGTGGCTTCAGGATATGTAACGAGCGGCCTTCTGTATTTCTGTTGCTATTGTAGTTGTGGATTTGGGAACTGAGTTAGCTCAAGTGCTGAATTGGACGTGCATTTGAGCAGGTCCAAGCTGATGGTGAGATTGCACCTTGCCTCTGAATCTCTAATTTACATGAAAAATTAGTACACAATATGAAATAGGAAATGCAGCGGGTAAATTTTAAGGTTAAACAAAAAAAATTTGTCAAGAAAAGTTAAAACAAACATTTAATTGGTCGGTAGCAAACCATACCAATTCATATCGCAATTTCTCTCTCTCTTTAATCTGTGTATGTTTCTCCTTGCACGAAATTTTGTTCAGTCCCATACTTTGCATGAAGATAGATAATTGCATTCTTTAAACACTCTTCTTCCTTCCTAAAGTTTTCTTACACCTTTTCGTGTGTTTTTAATCACGGAAGCACCTAGAGATTCCCATGGTGACCTAACTCCACCACCCCTAAGGTTCTTTCGGTGAAAACTAATTTATGGTTTATATTACCGGTCATAGAGGCGTAATCACTTTGCTCTTACCTTGTGGTGGATGGTCATAAATTTCAAAATCGGAGAAATAGGGCTTCGTTCAATTCAAGCCCAATGTGGGATCCAAATTTGTGAAATGAATTGAAGCCTATTCCATTTCCCACTTGGGTACGATTCCAATAACCAAAATTGTTCTTGAGGATTTCGAATGACGCTATTAGGCAAATTTAAAGACCGTTCAACAAAACATTTCTCCACGCACGCGTCTACCGGATCATGGTGGGCTTGCACCATATGTAGAGACATATTTGAAGAGAGATAGGTCTAAATTTAATCAACGCCAGTTACATGTCAGCCCAAACGAATATTTAGATAATAATACGGCCCACCAACATGGCCTACTATACTTTTCGCCTAACAATGTCCTCTTACTGTTGGATTGAATCCAATGTCTAGGAATGATTCCGGTTTCCTATATATTCTCTTACACGGTTCTTGCTCGCAAACCTAAATCTCAAACATTGCCCACTTAATATTTCACCGCCGCCGAAAACCCATCCTCGTCTCACCCTCGTTCAACTATTCATGCCCCCCCGGCCACCGCCCAAAGTTTCTGCACAACCAAAATGATGTATGATACTCCATCAGGGCTTCAAGTTCTTCACAAATAAGTCGATTTCTTCCCTTGTTTCTTATGTTTTCGCCATTACTTTTACTTGCATGGTTTTTTCTTGAATAATGAATTTGAAATCTTTAGCTATTACCTTGTGCTGAACCTTTGCTATGCTTATTTTTTAGTTCCTGGTATAAGTTTCTCCCTTACATATATTTGTTAGTTGTTGCGTGGTTAGTTGATCTAAGAAAATAACCGGTAATATATATGACAAGATTACCATGTTTTTTATGCGGAACATGTTACTTGTGCAAGGCACACCCAAATAATTTCTTTCAAGTTCCGTGCTACACATGTTTGAATTTGACAATGCCCATTCAATGTCGTATTTTGTGAAAGTTCATATGTTAGATTGGCTTAGCCAGTCGATTTCATCTGAATTTGTACTACATTATTCAACAGGCAATGCGAGCAATTTCAAAGGCCAAACATATAAAGAATGCAAAATCGTTAGGGGTAAAATTGGAGGAGTACCACGTCATATCCCCATAGGGAGATCCTAGGTTCAATAGATTTCCTTATCAATTTTCTTGCTTTTATTAATTGTTAGAGCTTATTTTTTATATGATCGAAAATCCCCAGATTCGATTGAGGTTTTGAACTAAATATAGAGATTTCGAATGGAGATTTCTTTGATTTATTCGAAATCTGGATTCAATCTTTGGGATTTTGTTTGTGTCCAAAATAAGCCCGAACAATGAATGACAGTAGATTGGTAAGCAAATCTTTTAATCTGGCATCTTTTTATGGGTATGAGATGTGATACTCCAGTTGTGACTCGCTTTATTTCCATTTGCAGCACGAACCAGATTGAGCAGCCGCCATTTCCGAGTTTGGAACGTGACAGCCAGCCGTTGACTATCATCCAAGTTTCATTGTTCATGTTGGCCCTCATCCTACTGCGAAATTGTACAAGTCTCGATACCAGCCCTTAAGCCCTCTGACTCGACAAGCAAGAGCCAAATGGTGCTGCAGTTTTTTTTTTTATCCAAGAAAGAGTTGTGTATCTTTGCCTGTTTAGATTATAGTCAAGAAAAAAAAAGAGTTTACAAGCGTGTGCTGATATGACGCTGCTATTGGATTTACATATGACAAAAGATTATTTGTAAATATTGTTGATATTTTGCTTAGTGAAAGGACCAAAATGAAAATATCGTTGGCCAGCATGGCGTGCTGCTTGGCTATACTGTATCGTAGCTGTCTGCGGTCTGGCTGTTGGCTCGAAGGGCTCAGGACAGCCTTCGCACTCGAACGCAGCCAGAAATGCGTCGTCCAGCTCCAGCCTAGGTTTCGCTCTCATCGCTTGGCCTATAAATGCCACGCTAGTAGAGCCATCGTCCATAAGCCATTCTCCCTACCAGCTAGTAGAGCCATCGTCCATACTCCATATACGCCATTCTCCCTACTAGCTAGTAGATCCATGTCGAGCTCGAGCGGCAACAATGTCCCGGCGGCGGCGCCCTTCTCCCTGGTGTGGGGAGAGTCGCCGAAGCTGTACCTCTCTTACGGCACGGCGGCGCTCAAGGGCGCGCGGCCGACGCTGACCGATGCCGTGGCGGCCATGGCGTCGTTCACGGCGCTGTCGCCGCCGATGGGCCTCGACTACTTCGCCGTGTTCGACGCACGCCGCCTCGGCGCGGCCGTCGCGGAGCAACTTCCGGCGAAGCTGGCCGGCGCTATCGCCGAGCAAGTTGATGACGAGCTGACCACCGAGAACCCGCGGTTCGTCGCGGCGCCGCACGATATGGACGGGTGGTGGCAGACGGTTGTCCAGAAGGCGTTTCGGGCCGTCCTCGAGGAGGTGGCCGGCAACGGCAATGGCGCCGGCGAGGACGCGCTCGTCGCCGAGACGGCGGTGGTCGCGCTGGTCCTGGAGAAGTATATCGTCGTCGCGAGCTCCGGCGCCTGCAAGGCCGTGCTATGCCGCGGCGGCGAGCACGTCGAGCTCGCTCCCGAGAGCAGGGTAAGAAAGCTTTTTGTTCATCTCGTCATCCACCGCATGCATGTCTGTACAAAGTCCGATGCATGTCCGTTTTGTCCATCATCAGGTTTTAGAATACAAGTACGTACGTAGTTCAGAGGACCAGATCGAATTTTTTTTTTTTTGCGAGTTGATGTCTCTTACATTGATCTTAGAGCTAGATGAAGTAGTACGCAGTTAAATCCATTTTTGTGTAATTTTTCTATTTTAGGAATAGTTTTGTCATTACTAGACGCGCGCCAAACTTAAGAGACGGAATAGGTTCACACGTGGCCATGCGGGGTTTATCTTGGTCGTCCATATAGATGGCTAGATGGGCCGCCCAACCTGACCTCGCTCTAGCCCTATTTGGCCCGACCCATCTAGACCCGACCCTATAGGGCCCGATGGGCCTTTCGTGCTGGTCATGCCAAACTGTCGTCCCAAGCATGACACTAAGGGCTTTTTATAGTGTCGGACCGGCATGGCCAGTCGTGCCCTATCAAAAGAGAGGGGGGGATTTATGTCTTTGAAGAGATGAGAGGAAGATTCATATACTTAAAGGGAGACAGGGGGGATTAGCGTGCTTAAAGAGAAGAGAGAGAAGATGTGGGATTGAATTTAAAGGGAGACAGGGGGGATTAGTGTGCAGTGTGCTTAAAGAGAGAAGATGTGGGATTGAATGTAGCAGTTTTATCGGCCTCGTTGGCCCAGCCCAAATTTGTGTCATGCTCTGGGCCGGCACATGAGACGCAGTGGCGGCCCAAGCACGACACTAAGCACGGCCGTGTACGGACCGGTTCAAGTTCCCAAACTATGGGCCGGCCCATGAGCATCATGCCTTGGCCTACTATATTCATCCATTCCTATATGGTTCACACACGTAATAAAGCTTCTTGCTCCTCTTGTCTTCCCAAACTCCAAGTACGATGCATGCTCGTTGTCCATCAGATTTTAGAATACAGTATTTCAGTGGAGGTAGATGGACTAGTAATACAAGCGATCTTTTGTGTAATTTTCCCCTTTGGATTTTGAAATATTTTTGTGATTCGTGGAGCTCCTGGAAGAACACATCAAACTCAGAAAAAGAGTATAGGTTCACACGTAGTTTATCTTTATTGTCCATTGATATGTAGTTGACACGCATAATTTTTTTGCTCACACTTCACACACATTTCATTTACACATGGTTTATCTTGATGCCTCTTTGATGGGTCTTCGAGGTAAATAAACTAGTAATACAAGCGATTTTTTATGCAATTTTCCCATTTGAATTTTGACATAGTTTTGTGATTTGTGGAGGCACGTGCCAAACTCAGTGGACACACAATTCCTCAATAGTAGGTTCAAACATGGTTTATCTTGATCCTCTGTTCCTATGTGGTTCACACACATATATAATTTTTTGACCTACCTTCTATTATACAAATCTTAGAACAAAGTAAGGCTTCAATTGTTGAGTTCTTTATGTTCACCATGATTCCTTTTACCAACCATCCATGGCACATGAATAGGGAAACAACACAGACAAGAAGCAGGCCGTGGGAGTTATTGACCTCAACTCCGAGCCTCATGATAGCTTTGTTCTACATACTACTCTCGCATCTGGTAGTGGTATGTATATTACATGATCCTCTCACTTCTATCAACACATTACAATACAAGCGCACATGTGGATAAGCACAACATATTTCAGGGGGCACAGATGTGGGAGTTATTGACCTCAACTCCGAGCCGCATGATAGCTTTGTTCTCCAGACTACTCTCGCATCTGGTAGTGGTACGTACACTATGTGATCCTCTCACTCTAATCAATGCATTACAATACATGCACACATGTGAATAACACAACATATTTCAGGAGGCCCGGAGGTGGTGATCCCAGAGCTGGACGTGATGGTGGTGGAGCGCAAGGCACAAGACGAGTTCCTGATCCTAGGCAGCGGCGGGCTCTGGGGCGCGGTGGTGCCGGCGCCGGCGTGCGCCTTCGTGAGGCAGAGGCTGGGGGTGACCTCACGAATCACCATGCAGTGGGAGTCACCTGTGGACGCCAAGGGTTCGCCGGACGTGCTCGCTAGGGAGCTCGCCAACAAGGCGGTGCACGCAGGCAGCACGGACAATGTCAGCGTTGCCATTGTCTTGTTAAGGGACTTCTGGGCACATGACGATGGAGGAGGAGTGGCCAGCAATGCTCCATCTATTTGATTTCGCTGCAACAACTTTTATTCCGATCTTGTGTCGACCATAGTGCGTGTTGTTTGTTTGAATTAAACTTGATAGCTTAATTATGGACGTCTGAACTTGTTGATTTTATGCTGCTCGTTCTGGCTTGTTGCTGTTTTTAAACTAGACCCATGAGGGTCTTATATGAAGGAGAGGGGGTATGGGTAACTTTCATCACACCCTTGGTGGGGGTCATAGTTACATTCATGTCCTTGGGCCGAATCCTTATGTGAGCTAAATGGGAGGTGGTTTAGGCCTGTGTGGGAGAATCATTAGTTCATTCCCCAACACTAACCTCAGCCTTTTGGGCTATTTCCGTCTATGCTATAGGAATTATACTCATTTCTTATGTGCCATTGGCCCTAAATGTTATAGACACAAAAAAAAAAGGTCTCCTATGTCATCCACTGACACACAAGTAATGAGTTGTATTTTTTAATGGCATGGAGAGAATTTACCATCATTGTTCATGTTGGCCCTCGTCCTACTGTGAAATTGTACAAGTCTCAAGTTAATACCAGCCATGAAGCCCTCTGACTCGACAAGCAAAAGCCAAATGGTGCTACAGTTTTTTTTTCTTTATAAGCGATGCTGCTAGCTATTGGATTTACATATGACAAACGATTTGTACATATTGCTGATATGTGGTTTGGTCATATTTTGCTTGGTGAAAGGACCAAAATGAAAATATTGTTGTGTCCATAAGTTACCATGGCGTGTGCTTCGTGATACTGTATCATAGCTGTCTGTGTGTAATCTGTTTCGTTCGAAAAGCTCAGGACAGCCTCCGCATTCGAACGCAGCAGCTAGCAATGCGTCAATCTCGATCTTAGCTTAGCCTATAAATGCCACGCTGGTCATCGCCATCTCCCATACGCCATTCTCCTTACTAGGACCGTATGACTAGCTAGATCCATCCATGTCGAGCAGAAATGATGTCCCGCCGGCGGAAGCGCCCTTCTCCCTGCTGTGGGGAGAGTCGCCGAAGTTGTACTTCTCGTACGGCACGACGGCGCTCAAGGGCGCGCCCCAGCACTGACCGACGCCATGGCGGCCATGGGGTCGTTCTTGGCGTTGTCGCCACACATGGGCCTCGACTACTTCGCGGAGTTATAGACCTCAATTCCGAGCCTCATGATAGCTTTGTTTTCCAGACTAGTCTCGCATCTGGTAGTGGTGCGTATTTATGTGATCCTCTCACTTCTATCAACACATTACAATACAAGCGCACGTGTGGACAACATATCATATTTCAGGGGGCACATATGTGGAAGTTATTGACCTCAACTACGTGATCCTGATTACTCTGTCTCGCACCTGGTAGTGGTACGTACACTACGTAATCCTCTCACTCTAATTCATGTATTACAATACAAGCGCACATGTAGAGATAACACAATGTATTTCAGGGGGCTCGGAAGTGGTGATCCTAGAGCTGGACGTGGTGGTGGTGGTGGAGCGCCATGCACACGACGAGTTCATGATCCTAGGCAGCGGCGGGCTCTGGAGTGTGGTGGCTCCGGCGCAGGTGTGTTCCTTCGTGCGGCAAAGGCTACGGGTGACCTCACGGATCACCATGCAGTAGGAGTCGCAGGTGGATGCCAGGGGCTCGCCGGACGTGCTCGCCAACATGGCGGTGCATCGCGGGCAGCAAGGACAACGTCAGCCATCGACTTGTTAAGGGACTTATGGGCACAAAAAGATGGAGAAGAAGTTGCCAACAGTGCTCCATCCATTTAATTTCACTAATTACAGTAGCCTTTAATCGGATCTTGTGTTGATCGTTTGCACTTGTTGTTTGTTTGAAACATGGTAGCTTAATTGTGGACGTCTAAACTTGTCGATTTTGTGCCTGTCGTTCCGGCTTCTTGTTGTCTTGAAATTAAATGTTTGAAGTTGACGAACGAAATTGGTTTGTGAAATTGCATTGTGGTTTCTGTGAATGGATCGATATTGCGATTGTAGGTTGATCTTTGGACGGATTCTGTTTTGCATTTTTAATTGTACGCAAGCACCAAACGTGCACTACATCAGAAGGGTTCAATGGTGATGACGGACATGATCACCGTCCCCCGGAACAAAAGCCCAAGGACCAGCATGTGTCTTAAGCATCCGACAGCACAAATGGACATATATGTGTTGGAGACATGTAGTCGTGGGGACATACGCGTATGTGTGCTCCGCAGCACATTTTGACTGCCAGCATCAGCACAACCGTACTTTTCTAGCATGGTGGAAACACATAAAAAATCAAATACATCAAACTGAAGGAAGAAATTCAACAGCACCAGAGAGCGACGCACGATATCCATACGTCGTTGATCTTGGTCACAGACTCACAGTAGTACGTGTCTAGCTTTGCTTATTTTTTTTATTTCGTGGGACGATGCGTTGCGTTGCGTTGCGATGCGACTTGTTGAACAATAATGTCTCCGGCAGGCTCTGCTGTCTAGCACGACGCGTTTGCATGGGCCCGGGAACCCCGGTTGATCTCATGGTTCCTCCGTAACTCTGCAAGCACAGAAACGTACGGTGGATGTCAAATTTAACTGACGATCGAGAAGAAGAAACATAATCTCCAGTCGATGTATGTATATAAGAGGCGAACGAAGGTGACGCGACGCGTACTGGTTGCAGTCCATGTTGGGGGAGATGGTGAAGCTGATGGAGAGGCCGCAGGAGGCGGGGAGGCCGGCGGCGCGGGCGAAGTCGACGGAGGGGAAGCCGGCGGCGGCGGCCTTGACGCAGGAGCAGGCGGCGACGCGGTCGGCGCGCGTGGCGGCGAGCTGGTTCAGCACGCCCAGGCTGTTGCAGCAGATGCCGTAGGGCGTCAGCCCCGGCGCCCCCGTCAGGTACGGCATGCACGGCGCCATCAGCTGCGCCACCTGCGCGCACTGCAGCGCCGCCGCCAAGGAGCCGTCGTGGGCCAGGAGGATGCTGACGACGAGCAGCGCCGCTGACGCGAGGGTGGTTGATGACCTGGCACGGCGGCGGCCCATCGGGGTTATGTGAGGCGCGTACGGCGGCGCGTCGTCGTCGTCGTGGAGCTTCCGGCGGTCGGGGTGAGATGGCGAGGGCGGGGCGGGGCGGGGGTGGATATATACACGACAACACGCAGCAAAGGGTGAGGGTGCGTGGTGTACGTGCATGTGCTGAGTGGTTTTGGCATGGCGTCGGTGCGGGCAACGAGTCATCCGTCCATCCCTGGGCAGGGCAGGCAGTTGGGCACGGCAGAATGCGTGAGCCATAGCGCGCGCGATCGCCCTGAAGAAGATGAAGATTGCCTCGTTGAGTTCATCCGGCCGGTCTCCTGCAGGCCGAAAGAAAAATGGTTTGGCGGCCCAGAGAGGAAACCTAGGCCCGGCCCGTCGTCGGCCTCTCTCTCAACAGCGCGCCCGTCCGGCTGGGCTGGATACAGAGTCAGAGAGCAGACAACCTCTCTGGCTGGGCCTACGGTCAATTGTGTTACGAGCGACCACTGGATAGCAAGAGCTAGCGTCCTCTCTCTCTCTCTCTCAAAAAAAAAAAAAAAAAAAAGGAGCTAGCGAGGCAATCATCAACGAGAGGATTTTTAACACGCAGTTGTTGAATGAAACGGCGGGAGTGGAAACAATAATAGTTTCATGGAAATTCATGGGGTAAGTGAGAATCGACGGTTGGATTGGTTATATTATCCATGTGATGTGACAATGTATACATTATTACTAATTGGTTGACATATATTTCCTGTGCACTCCGACATGGATTTACGCGTCGTGAAAGAAGAAAACTACCAACGACGAGGACCGAGCACATACATACCAGGTGAGGTGAGGTCGTGGGCTTGGCCGACAGTGGATCGAACCCACTGGTTGGAGAGATCGGGAGGTTAAACAGCTCCATCGCCGGTCCGGCCGGGTGCTTGCTCTCTCGACGGGCCTTCCCGGCCGGCGATCTATACATATCGTATCCACCCAACCCAACCGCGCAAGCATCCACGCAACGATCCGGAGGTTAAACCGCTCCAAACCCAGCTACGATCCCATCCCCACGTCGCGACGAACGGCCGCATACAACCACAACCTCACCACAAGACACGTGGTGTTGGGACCAAGCTAAGCAGGATCGGAAGCGACCCAGCAGCAGCATGTCTGCATGCATGTGCCTCCGGCGAATCCTTCCTTATCCCAGTGCCGATCGATTCCGATCCGTCCGTCCAGTAGCATGCACGCGCGAGATCGATCGGAGCAGACACGTGCCCACAACGAATCGGTCGTCCGGGCGTCTCCATCTCTCTCTCGGCAGCTAGCTAAGCTAGGTGCAGCCTCAACGTACGGCGAAGAACGTGTTTGCATTAGAGGACGCAGGAGCGCGAGCCCCCGAGATTACGCGAGATCAAGGACAAAAACTATCAAGATCGGATGATATGATGGAATATGGATGGAGAACACGGATAACCCGGCCGGACCAGCACATGGGTCGCCGAATCCTTTTTGGATGTAGCGAGCGACCTCGTCCCTCGACGCCTCGCCGGGAAAACATCCAATTGAGACGCAGCAGCACGCTCAACCACCGCCGTGGCCCGGAATGTGTCCTCCTCGTCAGTTGAGTACGTTCCTGCATTTCCTAAAAAAAAGTTGAGTTCCTGCATGCAGCATCACCCGTCTCAGCTGCATTCCATTGCGCCCTCTTGTCGTTTCTAGCACAGTTTAATTTACTATAGCAGTGCAATCGTCCATGCATGAACGTAACACCATGCAAGCAGGGCCTGGCCGGGTCAAACTCGATCCTCCGCTGATCAAGCTGAATAAGGCCGGTTTAAGTGAGAGATCGATCGAAAAGGATGCAGAATATTTCGACACTTGGCGACTAGCGAGTCGTCTTCAACGCATCAGGAAATTATGAAATTATAGGGCTCTTCAATTGATATGATATACAGTACATAGGCCGGGATTCCCGTTGCATTGATTTCGGGCCGTGCTCAGCCTGGATGGCATCTATATCCAAAATTCAACACATCGTATTAGACTATTTTGTAACCTGAAATTAAACGTGCAATACATTTTTGTTGTGCCGCATTTTTCAGCTACATCCAGCTGTCCCGGGAATATACTTCTTGTTTGACACTTGGCAAATATAAGTAATCATTAATTGGCGTCTCCTCTTTACCAAGTATATACAGGCTCTCTCTCTCTTGGCATGCCCGCTTGGACTGCCAGGTAGTAGGCTGGGGGACGAAATCGAGCCCCAATGGAAAGTTGAGGACTAGATTGGCCGTTTAGAAAGTTGAGGACGAAAATGAGCTTTCGTGCAAAGTTCAGGAACGAAAATGGCTATTTTACCTAAACTATACATTCCATTGTGTGATGTTTTGCAAAAGAAAACGTGCATGTAACGTATTTTTGTCGTGCTAAATCCTTCATCTACGAGTTACAATAGTACGTCCAAAAATTAAGTTCTCCGAGTACAGCTGAACTCAATGTTGTACTATGATAATTTTTTGCGAAAAAATAATCGTGAAAATATCTTGCAATAAAAAAAATCTCTTCGACGAGACCACCGTCCACCACAACTCAACCACAACACCATTGCAAGCAAAGCCCCCCTTTTTTACTGCAATTTGCAAGGACTTGTATATGCCTCCGACGACTCCTAATCCACTAACCCTCATTGTTTATCTAGCAAAATGCAAAGCAAGAGAACCACTGCACATGGGAGGCGCCCGCCTATCATGTCCCAATCAGTTGGCTGTGAAGACAAAATCACACTGCGTCATTATTCAAATCGGTCTCCGCCAACAAACTCTGAAACCTCTCCACCACTTGTTTATTTCTTCTTCCCCTTCTGAACGAAACCGCTGCAAAGAGTACATGACGCGCCGATCGATCCATTTGCAGTTGCAGCCTTGCAGGTGTTGATCATGAACATGTGCAAATGGGTATGTACGTACAGCTAGCAGCCAATTCGGTACAATACGTACGTTTGATGCAACATTGCAACTTGATTTTGCTAGAGGAAGGTATACGTCTGACTCGAGCATCTTTTAATACACAGCACAACAAACATTCATGAGAAATACCCCAAGTTCCATTTCCAATTCTTTCACTTGCTGGTGACTACAACACTGCAGCTAGCTGATCGATACGAACAACACAGGGTGTACAACAACAGAAGAGAATCAAGCATTCAATCTTCAGAAAAAAGGAAGCTAAGCTAGCTGTACACCGGCACGGCGAGGATCGAGAACGATCGGATGCCGGCCAGCCGCGTGCATGGGAGGGGGAGCGTACACCGTTCGTCGCCTCGCCTCTCAACCCAAACTATTATAGTCTCGTTCGTTCCCTCCTCTGCCACCACCACCGGCAGGCTCAGTCCAGAGATCGAGGCGAACGTAAATTCCATGATGGAGCACACGACGACTTTGTTTCCTAGGACGACTCCTCCGGGATGCTGGCCAGCGCCGGGCGCCACGTGGCGGTGGCGGCATTGGCGGCGCGGCGAGCCTCCATCCGCTTGATCTCGGCGACGATCTGCGCGGCGGTCTTCTGGCCGCCGACGGTGAGCGACAGCAGCCGCGCGGCCTCCTCCTTGGTCAGCACCACCTTCACTCGCACGGCGCCCTGCTGCTTCTTCAGGCCGCCGCCACGGTTGTGCAGCCTCGACCTCAGCACGGCGCCCTTGGGGTTGTTCTTGGACACGGCCACCTTGCTTCCGATGCTCTCCTCCATTCCTCCTCCTTTTGATCCATCTGCTGCTGCTGCCGGAGACGACGACGAAGACTTGCTCTCTATCTTGTCCTTGCCGCTTCTGCCGGCGGCGGCGGCGGACCTCCTCTTCATCCTGTGGATGGCCTTCATGAGGAGCTTCAGAGAGATGAGCCTCTGCTTCTGGTTCACGGCCGGCAGAGCTGTGGTTCTTTGCTGTACCAAGCATGCTGCCATGTTGCCCATTCTCTCTGTACCCTGTGCTTCTAAGCTGGCAGGTTAGGAATAATGGCGGTCGAGGCTATAGGGGAGGGAGAGAAGAAAGTGAGAGGACTGGATGGCTAATGCCCCCGGCGGTGACAGGCACAGTGCTTATATAACGCCAGTTGCAAGGGCGCCGGGCATAAACTAAGCGAGGATTAGGTTGCCGCGAGTGGAGTGATTACGTTTTCATCGCCAGAGTTTAAGGTCAAAGGGGCCTTCACAGTTAGCCATTGTCCAGCAGGCCCGACACGAGCGCGGAGAAGCCGGGCGGGCACCAATTGGATATTTTGTGCAGCCAGTCACTGTGTGCATCGCATCTGCACGGAGCTTTCCGACCACGGCGAACACGTACGCAGGCATGGGTCCAGGGGTGACAACATTCCTACAGGAAAAGGGGGAGGAAAAAGGTTGCGGCGTGAGCGGCAAAGGCAGCTCGGGCTTCTCACGCCATTACGGCCGGGATAGTTTTTTTTTTTTAAGTCAGTACTTGATCAAACCAAAATTTAAAAGAAAATATCAATACGTATGGGTACCTTTAAAAAATAATATCAGGATCGGGTACTAGGAGTAGGCCCATCCACTGCATTTTGCACGATTGCTTCCATTCCATTCCGTGTAGTCCAAAGGAGAGCGATCAGCGTTTGGGTTGGAATAGGCTTGTTGTACGGTCGCAGCACACAAGTTGGTGTTGGTCACGACTCACAACTGCTCTGCTGAGACTGCTGCCAGCCAACTAAAAGCTACACGTGTGCGGCAGGTGCTATTGCTACTTGGCCTAACCCAGCAGCTGCCGCGCCCTGCTCTGTTCCGCGTTTAGCGGAACAGTAAACCATGTGATTAACGGCCGGCCATTCAGACAAGTCTAAAAATAGCTTCCTGTTTAATGATGTGGTACTTCAGGAGTTCAGGGGCGGGTCAGCATGAGAGGCTGTGCTAGGGAACTCTCTTCGTGTTCAGGGTTCAGCAAGAGTTCAGAGAAACAGGAACAGGACCGGAACTGCAGCTGCCGGGGCAGCCTAGCATAGATTAGCAGCATTACCAACAGTGCTCAGGCTTCACATTCCAGATTACGGCTGCATAGCGTGAGGATACGATCAAGTTTACTTCTGTGTACAATCTGTAAGCCTGCAACCTGTATGCTAGTAAAATATTTAGGGGACTGTTCGTCAGTTTCAGATTGTGAACCGATGAACTGACAGACCAAGAGTCCCAGGACTCTACAGAGCAAACTGCAAAGAGCAAACCATGCGTACGAGTATCTTGACATAAAATAAACTAATGCGCATCACAAAATAATTTCAGGCCAAAAATATGTTCAGCCTTATCTCTGCAGCCTCAACGCAGAATTGCAATAACAGACAGGCCTGACCAGTTCCATCTGCAATACATCATTCAGAATTGAAGAGGGTAATTTGCTTTTATAACATCAGTAACCAATATAAGTAAGCAAGTATACTCCAGTATGTACAGTGGTAACCTTATAAACTCTGCACGGCACTAATAACACAAAATTGCGGAGCTTCTCAGTCAAGCACGACATTACATTAAGCCAAATGTCTTATAAACTCCATCTCTCTATAATCTAGATAACGATATAGCAGTAACAGATTGTTCCTGATCTATTCTAGCATGACTCACAGCAGCAACGCATTAACACATTCTACGATGCAGGAGGAATCCACCGAGAGAACCGATGAAGGAATCATAACTCATAAGAGGATCTGCGAGATCCTCACCGACACGATCTGCCCGTCCCGACCCGTATCCCTCATCGCCTCGAACTGCGACACCAACCCTGCCATCCAAGAACACAACACATCACGCCACAATTCTCAGAAGTGCTACCGTGCTGGAAGCCTGGAACCAGGAATGTTTGATTCAGCTCATGAGCGTACCTCCGTTGGGCTGGAGATTGGTGTGGATGGCAGCACCGGTTGCAGAGGCACACTGCTTGGTCAGCAGGTCGTCGCGCTTCCCGGTCCAGGACTTGTTGAGCAAAACTGAAGAACCGGCAACACCAACGTGATCCATGTCAATCAGAGTCAATGCGAGCATGTCATCCACCATGTCATTGTCATGCACGTACATATAGACGACTAATAACAGAGGAAGCATTGGGGTGATCAGATGGTTTACCAGCAGTGGATGGGGAAGTGAGGTGATTTGCGTTAACGATGGCACAGAAGGCAGAGACGACCCCCTCGTCCTGGAAGTGCTCACCAAGGTCCTCATACACCAAGGTCTGATCCCAGTACGCCGTCTCCAGGAACAGCTCAGAGTGGCGTGCGTCCAGAATCTGCTTGTTCCCTGAACCACCAATTCCATCCCAGTAACATTCAGTAACAAGTATGCTAAGTGGCATAACGTACTCGGTAGTTCACATTATCCACCGGCTCACCTTTGCAGCTGTTGCGTTTGCACATGGGGCATCGCATCACATGCATGTCTGCAACATTCAACAGGAGCAAAGAACGCACTGAATGATCAGAGCTACGAGGGACGGCAAAGCTGCAAAGGTGACCATGGGATGTGAGCACGCACCGATGATCCAGACTCCGGGGCGAGCGTTCTGGAGCCTGCAGGCTCCCAACATCGTGATGCCGAGCTTCATGTCGTCAGGATCCAGTGGCAGCCACCTCGGCACCGGCAGCTTCCCCAACAGCAACATCTGCGGCGAGTCCAGAAGGAATGACCCGATCCGCCACGAACCTGCATCTCACCGATGATGTGTCACAAAGCGAAAGGCAATGGCGCAACAAAAAAATCGGGAAAAGAAAAAAAAGATCATGCGAGTTGCTGCTCTTACTGCGGTGCTCGCCGCTGTGGCAATGCGAGTACGCGTGGGAGCCATCTGCGCAAGGGGGGAGCACACGTGTCAGTAAATGGGACCTGCTGTCAGTGAGAATAAGCGGGTTGCGGGTTAGGCCATTTGGTGCTTACCGAAGGCAGCGAAGTAGAGGTGGCGCCAGGATCGGTAGAGAGGGCGATGGATGCGCGGGTTGGCGTCGGAGAGGTCGAGGTCGCGGAAGAAGGCGTAGCGCCAGATAGAGTCGTCGTCGAGGAGGCGGGAAAACCAGTGGCAGGTGAAAGAGAGGCGCAGCAGGTCGAAGCCGCACAGGTGCTTGGCCACCTCCGTCCACATGTCCGGCTCGTACCTGCGTCGAGAAATACAGTGTGCAGGATTCAAAATTAGGGTTCCAAATTGCAATTAGGGACAAAATCGGAGCGATTTGGCAATGCTAGTGCAAGCGGTTAGTGCTGTGAGATCAAAATAGCATCAGGAGCAGAGGGTTTACAGGCGGAACCTCAAAAGCAGATGGGAAGCTTTAAATCATAAATCACAGACAAGGTAAATAGCGAATTATTGCATCTGAACGCAAAGCGCGTTTATTCATCACTGCAGCTACAGATTTCAGGTTTCAACTCACTAAAGCATTGAAATCACGACCACTTGGAGCTAAACTGCATCTGTTCGCACAGTGGTGGATATGCACTCTGCTCTAACGTATTCGAATGCAAACAATCGGAAGTGCTAGAAACTTCATCCGATCAAACAAACAAACTTCCAATTCATGATTTATGGAGAGATGCAGACTTCCATCGAATTCAAACTCAACTTCCTCAACCAAGTTAAACAGAGATGCATTGAAAATCACAAGCAATTCGAGCTAAACTGCATCTGTTCGCAGGCATTGGTGGATAAGCACTCCGCTCTAACGTATTCGAATTCAAACAAACAGGAAGTGCTAGGAAAAACCGACCAATCGAACAAGCAAACTTCTATTTCACGATTTAAACAGAGATGCAGCGATTCGAGCTCTTACTGCTTCAAACCAACCCGGACCAGAGAAGCTATCCAAATCACTTTTAGTGCACGAACCTACATACAGAGATTTCGAAATTCTAAGCGCTAAGCAGAAAAGGCAAGCCAAATTCGAATCATCTCCGCGCTTCAATCTACCCACATACAGAGCATACATGCAGGAATTTCTAATCTCTGAATTGCAATCGCTGCAAAAACCAAGCTATCCATAGCAGAAGATTCGAATTCCCTTCTAAACGCAAGTACAAGCACAAATTCAGAACCGCCAAAACACAAATTCGAGAAAAATCGAGGTCACTAGGAACCAAATTCCCTCCGCAAGCACGCACATCATGACCAGAAGAGAGAGATCAGAAATCGAATTGGTTCTAACTTCTAATCTCAGGAGCAGGAATTCCAAACCCAATTCAACACTGCACAATTAGCAACGCCAGCCACGATCACACAGGAAGAAGAAGAACGCACGCGCACAGCTTACCAGTTGAAGGGAAGGTGAGGGCGGAAGAGGACGCGCGTCGACGTGCGCAGCGGCGGCTGGTGGCGGCACGTCACGCGATGGAGCCCCGCGACGGGGCACCCGATGCCCACCGCGGGGCGCCTCGCCGTCTTCGTCGGCGGCCGTCGCTTCGCCGGCCCCGCAGCCTCCTTCAGCTTCGTCGGCGCCGCCTGCTTCCGCGCCCGCTTCATCGGCGGCGGGGACGAGACGAAGTCCGGGTCGACGCGCGGCGGCCTCGGGCGCTTCCTCAGCTCCATCTTCCCCGCCTCGCCCTCGCGCTGTGGTTGCGGTGGCCGGAGGAGCGAGACGGCTTTGCCCATGCGGCGGTGGGAGGCCCTGCGTGCTGGTGAGGAGGGCGTGCGTATTTAAGCGCCGGGGGAACCACAGGGATTTCAAATTTTGAAACGGCTGAAATGCTTGAGGCAGGGGAAGGGTAGCGTGGCTTACACTGCCATGTGGGTCCACCAAACCTGGCCTTATTGGAGGCTTGAGCTCACCACGACTTGCAAGTTGCAGCATAAAACGCCCAGGTTCCTTCAGAAATCAGAACTGAGAACATGTGAAGAGTTAATTGTGCAAAAGAAGAAATGCATGTTGGATATTATTCATTTTTTTTGCTTTCTGATTAAGAAGCCGACCCAAATCTTAGTAAAATAAATTTACATGGTGTTTTCTTTGGAGATGAAAATCTATATGGTTTTGGTTACAAAATGTCTAGAAATTTCCAGACTGTAAAGAATGAAATGAGCCTTGCAGTAGTATGGTCCATGCAAACAGAAGCAGCAATCGTGGAGGTCAAAATGTATGTTACAGTCACAACTCACAACAAATTGTTTTGCAGCAGCACAAGTTCAAGAATCTGATTTATAGATGCAGCCAAAGTTCAACAAGTATACTCGCAAAAAAAAAAAATATGTATTACAAGTATGGCATCATGGCATACATTTATAAAAAAACAAAGTTTGGTTTGTTAATCAGACAAGTACCCAGAGGAAACGGGTAAAGGTGCAAGCACCGGCAGGCGTCCCTGATTTCAGGCACTGACCAATGCTGCACAGCCCACCCAATCTCAAAGTTCAGTGTCACATAATTTCACCATCAAGTCAGAAACCATCCTTCGTGCGAAAGGTATGTAGCTCAAACTGTACCTGTGGTGCAGAAAATGGAGAATGCAGGAGCATAAGTCAGCCCATTTGTTCAGAAAACTTTGCTAAGTTTGACAGGCCAGTCAGTTGAAAAGAAAAGCGGGAGAGAAAGACACAAACGAGGAACAAAATGTTTACAAGATCAACATCTGTAGGGTCACAGTGGCGTCTTGTGGCCAGTCTGGATACCGTATATTTTCTGGAGTTTAGTAAATTCAAACTGAAGTACAACAAGAAAGAAGGAGCATTCTGGCCCATGTCATTAAATAATTCCACATTGCATGGTCCAGGTAAAAAAAAGGAGTAAATGGACCACAGTCACAACTTTTGCGTTGCTATAACATAATGCTAAAGTCCATTCAAGCTACAGATTTGCCAATGATCTAGGCCATGATCGCTAGCAATGCAAGAGACCATCAATATCAAAATGAAATTGTATGCCAGAATACATGGTAATGTCATTTCTATCTAACCATAGTACACCATACAGGCACATTTTTTTTTCTAGAGAAAGTATGGCTAATTGCAAGCAACTATATATAAATCCAGTTTTACAGTTGGGCAACTGGCACCCATGCTGTCTATGAACAGACAGTGAGCAGCCTATCATACACTCCAGAATGTAAGAGCTAGCTCAAACCAATTTCAAATAAATCATGTTAAGTCATTCAGAGCTGATTAAATCTAGAAGTATTCTGCTTCTGCAAATCGCACATTGTCACATAAAGTACCACATAAATACTCCACAGATGTAGATGTGATAAACAAATTAGCATCGGGGTATCGGTTCTTCTCTAAACATATCATTATAGCAACACTACCGAATAACAGAGCGCAAAAGAATGGTGATTACTGCTAAAACCACCCAGACCACGAGTAATACATAAGTTTGAGGTGATTCTCTGTAAAATACTTCAGTCTTTCATATGACATGAACTGAACATGCTAAGTATATAGGATAGGATGGTTGAAAATAAACTGTGAAATTTATGCATAACACAGAAAAATATTCTGAGTGCCAACTGAAAAGATGATTCATGGGAAACAGCAGAGGACATAACAATGTGTTCTATCCTGACAACAGAGATGCCAGTTTAAAAATTGGTGGCTCTTGTGACTAGCATAAGGCATTCATAAGGGTAACATTCGAGACCTGATCGCATATGTTCTTTTAGCACAATCAGTTTAAGGAATGCCTACTTGCAAGCGACATTTTTAGAATTCCATGGCTTATCCCCCAGTTTGATTGTGTTGCAAAAGAACAGAAAAGTTAGAATTTAGATGCCCCATAGTTTACAGTTTTTGTCCAGAAAGCTCAATGCTCCAACAGATTACAGACCGAAAACTCTAACACTAGCATAGCCTACATGCAACGATTCTCCGATTATCTCAGCTTGTTTACTTGCAAGCAAAATAGATCATAGATATGGGTCATGACTTACAAGTTACAAGTCAATAGCATTACAGTACGGATAGAAGCCTTACCAAAACAGGGCACATATCTCACATATAATCGCAATCAGTGTTAGCAACTTGTCATGAATCTGCAGAGGTAAACCAAATGCACAGGGCATTGTTATGTGGGATTTAGGTACATGTCTAATCAATTTAATAACTAGAGAATAAGGCTGTGAGAAAGAAGGGGGGGAAAGAACAATTTGGATGTTACGAACCCCGAGGGCGAAGATTAGAGCCAAAACAACGCATCCAACATAAATAGCTGTTGCATATAAACGAACTGGATCAAACATCATCCTTAGCTGTTTTTGTGGCCCCATAACAAAGGCTGTGCTGCCAAACAAAGGTTGAAATCAGCATATGGAAATATTCAACAATCAAGAAAGATAACGAGCACACATATTGGGAACAAGTGTATTAATCTCATATCTGATGGTATGCACACTTAATAAAGTACTAATGATTGTCGAAATATCGAAGTAGCAAAACCTGGAAAGTAACACATGAAGAAACTGTGTTATTACCTCCCAATTGCCAAGATGTTTCCAAAAGTAAACATGACGGCGAATTTGATAGGCCTAACGAAGACAATAAAAGACTGCACAAGAGAGTGAGATGTTAGCAGTGCAGTACACATGATGGCAGGAATTTCGGAGCCATTACCAGAAGTTCCTGGTGATATAATTTGTAGGAAAAAGTCTAAATCACCCCCCAACCTATGAGCAGTGGACTACATAACCCCTCAACCTATGAAAAGGTCTATATCACCCTCTGAACTTTTCAAAACCGATCAAATTAACCCCTAAAGCAAATTTGAAAAATCATAGTAAATCACAAAAAAATCATAAAATGAAAATTTCAATTGTGTTGGACTCCAAATGAGTAGATGTACACACTGAACATATAATATGATATATTTTAATATATTTTTTACTACTATAGAGAAAAACGTAGATCTAAAGGTATAGTGAAAAAATATACTAAATCATACCATATTATATGTTCAGTGTGTATATCTACTCATTTGGAGTCCAACGCAACTAGATTTTCCATTTTATGATTTTTCTATGATTTACTATGATTTTTCAAAACTGCTTTAGGGGGTAATTTGATCGGTTTTGAGAAGTTCAGGGGTGATATAGACCTTTTTATAGATTGGGGGGTTATGTAGTCCACTGCTCATAGGTTGGGGGGTGATATAGACTTTTTCCTAATTTGTACACCAATTTGGAGTTACCAATTTCCCATTTGCATTTTGCATATCAATTAAGAGAATAAATATTTTTCTAATACTTGTAGAACTAAAGCTAAACAATGTGCTTCTTGACACAAGTAACTCTGACCAAAGGGGGAAAAAATCTATCCTGACAAAGAACGGAACCAACCTAAAGTTCCTGTTCCCAAACCATCATTCCAAAATCAGAAGTTAATGCCGCAACAGGACTGATCAAAATAGCATAATCTTCAAGGCTAATTCATTCTCCACCTGCACGACAATCTAGCAACTACTCCAACTCTCTGAGAACCAAACATGCGACGAGTTGCGGGCGTACCAGGATCATGAGGGCGAGTCCGGCCACCAAGCATGCCGCGAAGGCGTAGATCCTCTGAAACAGGCAAACGACGAAGACCAAATCAGATCGATGATGCAAAGCAGGCATGAAATCGCTGCGGCATTCCGGGGTTTCAGAGTGGGGGAAGTTTGACCTGGACAGGGGAGAGGGAGCAGAGGTCCTCGGTGTCCCCCAGGATGGAGTCCTCCGGCAGGTCTTCCTCGTCGCCTCCGACGAGGGAGCGGTGGAGGCGGGTGAGGGCGTCCATGGCTGGCGACCTGGCGTGGGCGAGTCGCGACGGTGTGTGTGTTCGTGAGTCGTGACGCCGTGACTGGGAGAGAAGAAGTGGGGGACAAGGCCCTACTGGGCTGGAACCCCATCAAATTTAGCCAGGCCCATGACTGGGTTTATTTCCGGCAGGCTTTGGACGGGAAATTTAGCCCGGCCCATGACGTAAAATTTTTTCATTTTAGTCTTTTTCGCGTAAGATTTTTACATATGGACCCTGGACGAAAGATTTTCAAAAATGGACCCAAAGCCCAGGTATAACAGGTGGGCTACATGTCTCCTGGCGCTCACCTTTGCCACGTGGGATCCAGCGTGGCTAGAACCCTAGGGCGGGTGTGGGAGCTGGGCGCCAGGTCGCATGGCGCCCACCCATTATACCTGGGCGCCAGGAGACCTAGCGCCCACCCTGGGGACTTAACCGCCGCCACCAACCCAGCCGTTCTACTAGGCGCCAACTACTTTGGCGCCCAAGTTACATAGCTGGGCGCCGAAGTAGTTGGCGTCCACCTGCCTGAAAGAGAGAAGTTCAATTTCAGATTCATCGAGGCAAAATTTGACAAATCTGAAAATATAATAGAAATACAACAGAATAAAAACATAGTCAAATAAATATAGTGTAATACACATAGTCCAATACATATAGTCCAAAACATAGTCCACACGACAATTCTAGTCCTTACGACAAGTCAAATCCATACGACAATAAAGTCTAGTCCATATGTCACTTAGAACGACGCTTCCGAAGTGCGTCGGTCCTCGAGGTGTGTCGTGGAGGAGGTCGAGGAGTGCGTGTAGGGCGTTGTGATGGCTGGGTGGCTGATGGAGCCCCAGAAAGCTGGGAGGAGCCAAGCTCGTCGTAGTCCGAGAGGTGGTGCTGCTCCTGCTCCTCCTCATCCTCCTCCTCGTGCCCCTGCTCCTCCTCCTCCTCGGAGTCCGAGTCGTCTTTCTCACGCTGCAAGCTGAAGGTGGCTGCACGTGAGTCTCTGTCCTCTACCTATCTCTGGCCTCCCATATCATGATCACAACCACCACCTCCCACGTCATCTTCTTCCGGTACTTGCGTCACCGCAACCTCACAACGACCTAGATCAGCCACCAAGCCTCGAGATAATTGTCTCACCACCTTCCCCACAATCAAATCCAACGCTCTAACTTCACTATTCATCACAAGAGTTACATAATTGTTCCAATCCACTTCACCAGCAATTGGGATCAGTCGTTTGTTATTTCTCCCATTTAACCCAACATCAATGACTCCTTGAACCTCAACATCAACACCAGACTCTGACCATAGCAAACTATCCTTTATTCGTCGCACAAGCACACCATACGACGGTCTAGCATTGAAAAACAACGAAACCACTTCCATCTTCTCAAGTTCAAAATCCCCCATACGATTTGTCCTCACGTTACCACCATAACGCAATGTGACTAATTTATAAATCTATTGCAACAAAGACAACAAAGACAATTTAATTGCATCACGAATATTGCATGAACCTCAAATCAAACTTTCAATTTGAAATTCCTATATATTTCCAATAAACATAGGGGATTTCATATTTATTTTGCTAAACAACACAACAAATATCATAGAAATTGATAAAATTGCTAGCAAAACGGTCACACACGTCCACATTGTCCATCTACACAGCTAATTCAACTTAATCCCCGCAATAATCAAAGATTCAACTCATCATATATTCAAAACCTAGGGTTTCATTTTCAACTACAAATACAACAAGAACTTGATGAAAAAAGAAGACTAGAGGAAGGCTACCTTGCTCCTTGACGAGGTAGGCGGCGGAGGAGGCCGGCGGCAGCGGCGGCGCTGGGGGCGCCGGCGGTGGCCCTGGGCGACTCTGGTGAGGAAAGAAAGAGAGGAGAGGAAGAAATAAAGAGACGGCCGCGGTTCTTATGTCTCGAAGCTGGGCGCCAGGTCCCTTAGCGCCCAGGTTGCACGGGTGGGCGCCAGGGAACCTGGCGCCCAGCACCCACACCCGATCTAGGGTTTCAACCACGCTGGAACCCACGTGGCAGAGGTGGGCGCCCGTTGAACTTGGGCGCTAAGTGATCTGGCGCCTAGCTTCGGGTCCATTTTTCAAAATCTTTTGCCAAAGATCCATATGTAAAAATCTTACGAGAAAAAGGCCAAAATGAAAAAATTGCCCATGACCCTGCTGGAACCCATCAAATTTAGCCACTCCTCTAAAAAAAAAATCAAATTTAGCCACGCCATGTCGATCCGCTTCCTGAGATATATTCGTGCTCTTCCACGACGGCGGCGACAACGGCTGCGGCAAGCGACGGTGGACTCAGAAACAAAGAAAAGAAACGGGCCGGATTTTCTTTTTTTTTAGCCGAGGCATCCTCCATTTCCATTATGAAACGGAAATATCGAGCCCATACATGAGAGCAGAGCAATGACAGGGGAGTGGGGGAAAGGATCTAAACCCCGTTGCAGCGGGAGGAAAAACTATGCACGGTCCTACTACCAAATAAGCATAGCACAATTTTCGGGATTAATCAATTTACGGTAGGTCCAAATTCAAGATACACGTACGAAAAGAAGTAGAACACGGGCTCTTACAACAGATATATAAACTTGGGGTAAGATGGGAAACGAGACTAGGTCAGATCAGCGACGTAGGTTACGTTCTTCCGATCCTTGACAGAGTACGCCGGCGGCAGGACAGACAGGCAGACCACATCGATACCAGAGAAAAGATAATCGGAACGGGTCGACATGTTCGGTTGTGAAACCGACGAGGAGTATTTGATGACACCGGAGAAGATGCTGCATCTGAGGTTTTACGACGAATGCCCGTACAAGGATCTCGCCAAACGGTTCATGTGGTGGGAGTGGGAGGACAAGGTCGCGGCCGTTCTTCACGTCGTACGCTGCCGAGAGTTTACTGATTGGGACCCCAAGATACAGTTTAGTAAACCTAACCGCATGTGCGAATACAACATAGCCTTCTTCGACCTGGATGAAGAGTGTGAGCACTACCCTTCTTGTCCCTCCCTTTACCTCCCTTTGTTCAACGCAGCTGACACTTCTGATCTGACGGGACTTGCTCTAATTTTCAGCTAAGATCGTGCATGGGCCACTGTTTCGCGATATCCCTCCCTCCAGATATTATTTCTTGGATGAGTCTATCAATGTTATCTCCATCAAGGTTGCTGAGTCTGACGTTCGCTACCCCGTCAGGATTTATGGTACGGTATTGGCAAGGGATCTCAACGACTACAGATGCGTCTATTTGTTCAGGCGTGGAAGGGATGATCCACAACTCATTACTAGGAAGGTTTGTATATATGTGCTCGAGGTTCTCAGGACCGAGGTAATTATTGATCATGTTAGGTTGATCTCTACCCCCAATAGGCACAAAGGCCCATTGGACCCTTGACCTCGCATCCTGATCGGGGATGCCCAGCCCAATAAGGCTGGTGGGCCCCTGTCGCGCAGTGCCATAAATAGGGAGGTGGGGCCAGGACACAGAAAATGAGGTTCACCGCTACAGTCCATTCCCCACCTCCAAACCCTAGCCCGATCGGAAAGAGGCGCTGTATGCGATGGGAAGCTCCACCGGCGCCGCCACTGCGATCTCGCCAACGGGACTACACCGACCGTCGCTGCCCGTGCGCAGCTTCATCAACAGAACCAGTGACAAGAACTAATACCAGAGGTATGTCATTCACAGATTTACAGTTACACACCCACCCGATCTACTCCTAGCCGATCCACAGACTTAACAATTGGTATCAAGAGCCTCGCTAGAGAGTTGGATCTGAGTTGGGGAAGAACAGATTGAAGAGATTTCGAAAAGAAAGAAAGAGAAACAGAGGAGGTTTCGATCTCCGATACAGAAGAAAGACCAGTTTCCGATCCGAATCTGAGGACGAAGAAAAGAAACAGAGAGATTTCGATTCGCATCGAATCGGAATAAAGATCAATAGAAAGAACCGAAACCCTAGAACCGATTTCAATTTCAAATCGGAATAATGAACAACCGAAATCCTAGATCTGCCTCACATGTGTGCTGACCATGCTGGCGGCGCCACCGAAGGCACCCCGGCGAAGCTCCTCGACGGAGCCGCGCGCGAGACGCACGCAGCGCCGGCGAGGAGGCCCGCAAGGGCGCAACAGAAGCGGCGGTGGCGGCTTGACCACGCCGTTCGCCCTTCCGCGCGTTCAACCTGGAATCGGGAAGAAAAGAAACGAAAAAAAAGGGAAAAGATTCGCTCTTGAATTAAAGAAACAGAACAAGAACCCTAACCCTAATGACAATATCCAAAGAGGACCGATGGGAGGATCTATTAGGATCCCTCATAGCCGGTCACCACTTGCTGTTGCTGGCTCGACGCCGCATCGACGGCGAAGGACTGGGCTCAGGGCACCGTCGCGAAACCGCTCGACGGCGGCGCGCTCTCCCTCGCGGGGAACGCGCACGCCGGTGAGAGGACCCGTGGCGGCGCCGCAACCACTACTCCGGCAGCAATGGATGGCCGTCGCCACTCCATCTTGCCTGCGGCGCGAGCACAGAAAACAGAGAAGAGGAAAGAAGACTCGCTCACAGGTTGCCGGCCATGAGACGGTGGCCGGACATGGCGACGCGGCGGAAGAGAGCCGCAGCCGGCGCGACCAACGTTCGGCCAGGAAGAGAGGAAAGAGGAACTAGGTTTAGGGTTCCAAGTGATGAACTGGCATATATACCTCCCGATCGACGCGGTGAACCGTTGGATGACATCCGACGGTCAGGATCGTCGCGAGGAGTAAGGGTTGCTCGCAGCTGGGCCGGATTGGTGGCCCGCCCGTTGGTTGCTGGGCTCCAAGCCCAGGCTGGTGCGAGCCGAGCGTGGCGCGGTTGCGCGCGCAAGACCGAACTGGGCCGTAGAAGAGCTGCTGGGCGCACAACACAGTAAAGTTTTTTTTTTCAGAAGCAATTATTTGATGAATTTTCATAGAATTTGATCTCTAATTTAATTTGGTCCAATGGAGGATTGATTAGAGAATTGAAAGAATGCAGAGATATTGCTTCTAAATAGATATAATTTTTTTTATAGAATTTCCACTGCAAAGAAGAACTATTATAGAGGTTTTGCTTGTCAATAGATTTACAATTTCTACTGCAAAGGATAACAGAGTTTGGATTCTGAATAGATTTAATTATGTCCAAAGTTTCCGCTGTAGAATAAATGTTTATCCTCTAAGTAGAAAGATGTTTGCTTAAATAAATTATGGTATTGTTATTTTTCTGGCCAAAGCTGATAATAATAATATTATAATTAAAGATGTTTGCTTAAAGAAAATTATGGTATTGTTATTTTCTAGCCAAAGCTGATAATAATAATATTATAATTAACGACATTTATTTAAAGAAATTATGATATTGTTATTTTCTGGCCAAAGCTGATAGTAACAATATTGTAATTATGTGAGTTTTATGTTTAAAGGTTTAAATCTCTGATAAAGTTTGCATCAAAGTGATCAATTTTTTCAGGGAACAGATAAAGATCAAGAAATTCTCTTGAGCCAGAGGAAAATTTTGCATCAAAGTGATCAGTTTTCCAGAGATAAGATGAAGATCAAGAAATACTCTTGAACTAGAGAAATGTATATTTCATGTTTCCGCTGTAATAAAGATGATTACCTTCCTACTGAATTCGAACCAAAGGGAGAATTTAGTGTGAAGTGTATTGTTTCAACAGATAATTGAGTCTTCATGCATTATTTCTATTTTTGCCCAAAGGTGATGTGGAGTTAATGTAGAAGTATGACGTTCTAATGGTTCAACAGATAATTGAGTCTTCATATATTATTTCCATTTTTGCCCAAAGGTGATGTGGATTTAATGTAGAAATAGATGTTTTATTGTTCTAAACAAATGAATTGAGATTTTGTCATACGTTATTTCCATTTCTGCCCAAAGGTGATGTGAAAATAATGCAGAATATTGATGTTTTATTCTATTTTCTGACCAAAAGTGATATAGAATGAAACGAAGTTTTAGAGAGTTTAATAGATTACTATTGAATATTTTCTCAGACAACAGTTTTTTCATGTTTTCATTCATGAAAGAAAAAATGAGATAAATGATTGGGTACTGGGGACCCGAAAGATGACAAAGAATGAAGGTAATAGCATGAGGGAGTATATTCCTCCTACAGAATGACTTCAAAAGAAAAGAATTCTTGGATATCAATCCAAGAAAGATATATCATTGAGAGTGTTGTTTGAGAAATGTTTATTTTTTTTATTACATGCACTCTTTATGAAGAAGATTTGGCTAAATTCAGATACATGTTTAATTTGACCAAAGTCAGATTAAGCATGTGTTTGTTACAGAATATTCGGAATTATTTCTGAATTTGATATAGAACACGAGCCAATACTGGCATTCTGGGAAAATCCCTGCATGACAGGGTAAAGTATAAGAAAGAACTTATCCTGCATGACAGGAGAAATATATGATGACTCATGTGATTTTAATGGATCATACTCTCAAACAAAAGTATGGAGTAGCTTTTATGCTATCCTAGAACCGACCATGCACTTTCACGTGTCATAGTCATTAAGGACTCAATGAGTCTCAAAAGAATTAAAAGATTACAGACGAACCTCAAGATAAGAATGATATGCAAGTGTGACTTGCGAAAGTACTACCGATAAAGAATTGAGGAAAGTGTACTCCCATATAAATCAGGCATAACATCGTTTGCATGATATGATCATGTGAATGAGTTATAGATGTTAAGAATGGTTTCGAAATTGTGGCAGAAGAGTTCACGCCACATTTCGAGGGGGAGAAATGAGACAATTAAGAAAGATATTTATTTCCCCATACTCAGATAAAATGTGATGCATAGTATGCATCTAAAGTGATCTATAAATGATCGTCCAGGGGAGTACGACGGTCATATTGATGATACCCCTAAAGTAAAGAAATAGATGTATTCCTAGATCTTTCACGGTTCCGGAATAATGAGATACTAACATGGTGCTAAGTGTACCATATATAGAAGAAAGTTTCAACAGAGTAAACCCAAATACCCCATATTTGAATATGGGGGAGCATGGTATGAATATACCTAAGGCTCGAATAGATTGTATCCGGGGGAGCATGTTGTTTAGCTCTATAAGAAGATTAATAAGTAAATTATATATTGCCTCTTTTGGAAATGGAAGACAGTAGAATCAATTACCTTTTGGTAATAAAGAGTAAACAACAACCCCATGTGAAAGAAGTGCCAACAGTTGAGGCCTCGGGTGGTCTCCAAGAATAAGGAAATAAGATTTACTTGGTGATTAGAAAGTGAAATTCAATTGGAGGATGATCACGTCCTATTTGAATAAGCCATGAGAGGCGCTCGCTCGTCTAAATGGCAAAAGTAATTCCCAATGGAGCCAAAACAGTAGACTATAAAGGGTCTACAAGATGAAATGTGACTCCAAAGGGAATATGTCAAGACAAAGCGCAACATAAATCGGAAGATTTGTGCGAAAAGAATGAATAGATAGTGGCACACAATTATCTGAGTTACATCGGATGAAAGAAAAGGTAGCATTCACAAAGAGGATTTCAATGAAAACTGAAACATGGCACACCTTATGGTTTTGCCGTGTAACTAAAAGAATATAAGAGATGTTGCCTGAAGAAAATCTGTTATGGACTAGAGCAAGGCTCTAGACAGTAGTCAAAAGAGTTAGTTTCCGTTTGGGTTAAAGAAAAAAAAAAGAATGAAAAAAAATTCATTTCCTGATCCTGTAAATGTGGATGATGTCCTACTTAATAGTGGAGATGTGGACCTACTACAGGAGGAGAAGAACTTATTGTCCTCAAAGTTCAAAGAATGTTCTTGGTGAAATGTCTCTATTTAAAAGGATTGAGATTCACCGAGATAGAATAGAAGGGGGTATAGAGAATGTTGTATAGGCATGCTAAGAAAGTTCTATAAAGAATGCATGCGAGAAAAATATACGCCTGTTCTTATGAGTCAAGGGTAACGGATTTGGAACTTTAGCGTTCCAAGAATCGACATGAAATAGATCAAAAGAATATGGTACCATATGCTTTAGCTATTGAAAGCTCAATGAATGCAATAGAATATTGTTACCCTGACATAGTTCACGAATCCGGGTTGTTTTTTGGCAATGTCCAGTCCAGATATAGATCACTGGAATGGAGTAAAAGAACATCGGCCTCATGCTAAGTTAAAAAAGATCAAGTGCTCTCAAAAGATTGCGAGTACAAAGACAGAATCTGCGCACTAAGTTAAAAAAAGATTAAGTACTCTCAATGGTTGGGAGTGCGAAGATAGAATATGCGAAATGTTTAGCGAAATCCACAATTGTCGCTAACTTTTGCGCTTGGAGTTTTTGTGTGGAAAACCTCCAAAGAATGAAACATTTATCATCATTGTGATGAAAGATATGACTTAGCATGATACAAGGCTGAGGGACAGGCAATATGGTTTAAGAAAACCCGTGCCCAGAGTTGATAATGGTTAATAACAGCTATGACCATTCAAATTATCCGATCCTTTGACAATGAGTCAAGTGTGGCGCCAAACGCATTGACACAGAAGTACGTGTTGTAAAGGAGAGAGTCCGGAATCGTATTGAAATGCATTGTGCATAAAAGTAACAGACAAATGTTAGTGGATCCGCTCATTAAAGGCTTACCGCCCAGAGTCGACATGGGTTCATGGTATAGTCTATGACTTCCGGACAACAAGAAGGCCCGAAAGAAATAGAATTTGTTTCAAAACAGAGAGGTGTATTGTAGCTGTTGATTCTATCGGCGATTAGACCGTGACGATGAGACATGCTCTATGCATTAATCTGTGATGGAACGAGTACGTTGAAAAGAGTTGCTTCGAAGCATAAGGTTAAAAGTATAAGATGAGATCAAGGGGGAGATTGTTAGGTTGATCTCTACCCCCAATAGGCACAAAGGCCCATTGGACCCTTGACCTCGCATCCTGATCGGGGATGCCCAGCCCAATAAGGCTGGTGGGCCCCTGTCGCGCAGTGCCATAAATAGGGAGGTGGGGCCAGGACACAGAAAATGAGGTTCACCGCTACAGTCCATTCCCCACCTCCAAACCCTAGCCCGATCGGAAGGAGGCGCTGTATGCGATGGGAAGCTCCACCGGCGCCGCCACTGCGATCTCGCCAACGGGACTACACCGACCGTCGCTGCCCGTGCGCAGCCTTCATCAACAGAACCAGTGACAAGAACTAATACCAGAGGTATGTCATTCACAGATTTACTGTTACACACCCACCCGATCTACTCCTAGCCGATCCACAGACTTAACAGATCATTGTTACTTAGAAGTTTGTCTAGTTTCTGATTCTAAAAATTGATCTCATAATTTGACCTGTTGAGCTTGCTTCCTTTTTTTTTTCTGTCACTGCTCTTATATTGATTTCCCCTAAAACCAACCTTGTGCAGAATCGTAAGCTGGCTTTAACAGGTCCATATCGAGCACTCGGTGGTACAGACATCATCTATTTCGAGTTTCATCTGAACATCAAGGGTGATGGGCCTGTTGACGAAGATTTCAGCAGAGGTTTATACAAGTGCGTTCCCTATAGGTATACTCCTGATGTACCCAGAACTTTTCCACTCGTAAGTTACCTAAGCACGGTAGAGATGGTGTCTATGCTTGTTTCCTGTGCCCTGGAAGCTTCTATTGCAGTCAACTTTCTGAATGGAAATCCACCTTCACTGGCAAAATATTTGCTTCAGCTTCTGGAAGTGAGACAACCAAAATGGTTCTGTACGACGGCCAAGTGGCTGGCACCAAGACGGAGCTTGGAACCGATGGATCTGTTTCGCTAGATCGCCATATAGTTGCTGTCCCATTTGGTGAAGACCTGCTGCTATTTTTTCAGTTCAGGATAGTTACAATAAATCTAGACACATTAAGTTTGTTATAAGGAATGGTGTAAATGAACGTACTTGCAACCTAGACTCTTATAAGCTGCAAGTGAAGATTGTTTGGAAGGGTGTGTTCAGACAAAGAAACCATGTGTTGAGGGTCAGGGGTGACGATCTAGTGTTATGGTGACAGGATTATTGGAAAGCTAGTGTGTTTAACTGGAGTTGTCCTATTCAGATTTGTGAATGTTCATTATGTGACTCGCTTACCATCATCTATGCTCCTGCTGATCATCGAACCATCCACCTCCACAAATTCTAAAAAAAGGGCTTGGTTAAACTACTGATTATTAGCGGTGATCGGGTTAAACTGATTCTACAATCTGTAAAATTAGGCTGCACGTCGTGAATGTGAATCTCAAGCATATCAAAGTTTGTATATCAACACTGACAGGTTAAAAGTTTGTATACTCGTGCTTCGACACTGACAGGTTAGCACGAGAAGAAACACAAGAGTCAATTACTACTGAATATTCATTCATCAGAAGTTCAGAACTTTCATGGCTCACTGTCGGATGGTACAATCAAAGCAAGGGAGCTTCAGTACTGCAGTGATGACACAACTGAGATCGGAATTTGTTCATTTGCACAACAAATAGTTATATCAAATCACAAGAATTCGGGACAAATACAAAACCAACTTGTCCGATACATCTCAGTATTCTCTCCAAATTGCCATGAAAGACATGAACCCAACTACTGAGACGACAACGCCCAACGAAATCGGAAGCAGTAACAACTAACAAGAGGAACGTCTCAAGTGTACAACGCGTCCAGCTCGGCCCGGCCGGAGACCCTGGCGGTGATCTTGGCGATGTCGACGCCGAGCTCCGCAGCCACGCGCCGCATGACCGCGAACTCTGCGGGCCTCGCGGCCGCCGGCCACGTCACCACCATGCTGGCCGCCTTGCCGCGGATCTCGCACTCCGCCAGCACCGCGGCGCCGAGCCCGTCCACCACGCTCCCGGGCGGGGCCAGCGCCGCCACGGCCCTGGCCGCGCCCACCCCGCCCTGCCGCCGCGCCGCGCGGGTCTCCAGCTTCCCCTCCACGGGCTCGTCGGCCGCGAGCCGGCCCCTGTACGACTCGCTCCGGACCTCGTCCAGGACCAGCACCTCCTCCGGCTGGAGCCTCGAGACGAGGGCCCTGGCGGCGGCGCGCGCGTGATGGGCGGGCACGGCGCCGTGCGCTGCCGCGAGGAGCGCGCCGGAGGGGTGGAGGTAGACGCGGACGGGCGCGTGGGGCTGCAGGGGCAGGTCGGGGAGGAGGAGGGACGCGTGGAGCGGGGGCGGGGAGGAGGCGAGGAGCGCGAGGGAGGTCGGGGAGATGAGGACGATGAGGAGGCGCGCGGCGGGTGGGCTAGGGCTCGGGGAGACGACGAGGATCGGGGTCGGCTGTGGCGGCGGGGCGGCGAAGTTGTCGAGGTCGTCTGGGGAAAAGCGGGACGGCGGGGGCGCGTCGGTGACGACGTCCTCCATGGCGCGGCTCGATCGGCGGCGGCGGCGGCGGGAAGATGTGCGGCGGCGTGAGCGTCTTGTCCGTGGCTTGGTGGGGTTAGTGGGCTTTTTTCTTTCTTGGGCTTCAGGTAAGGATTGGCGTTTTGGCGTCCCACACTCCCACCACACCAGTTTGAGATGAAGTTTCTCAAAAAATAAAAAAAAATAAAAACAGTTTGAGATGAAGGGATTTTCTAAAAAAAAAGAGATGATGGTTGTATTTTTTCATAAAAAACGTATGGATATTCTAGTTGAAATTTTGTCGTGGGAAAACAGTTTAACCATAACATAATTTTAAGAAACAAATATTAATTTATATTAAAAAATATTCCATACGTTTTCCAAAAAAATATCCAAAGGTATATAATGAGTTTTGTTAAATGTTATTTAAATTATAAGAAAAAAATAATTAACTTTTTTTTACAATAGGACCGAAGGATTACATGGTCACATAGCATTAACATTTTCCGGGGTCTGTACCCGCGAAAGAGCAAGCGTACAGTTTCGTAAATGAAGTGTAAAATTTATAGGTCAATGCTAAAAATAATTATCAGGTCCTGTTTGGATTTCCCAACTTTTCGCTATTCATTCAACTTTTCAATATTCCTCTCTCACAAAACACGTTTCCCAGCGAATGCTACAATATTTTTCTAAAGCTACGGTGTTTTTTTCCAGCTATCTAAACACAACCTTAATAGCAGTGGCGGAGCTAGGTGTAGCTGCTGCTGTCAGCTGACAACAACGATTTGTGAAAAATTTGGAAGTAAACACTGTTGCTCACTGTTGAGCAAAGGAGATGACACCGGTGCCCACCGGCTCTCGCGGCTGGCTCCGCCCCTGCTTCATGGGTTCAGATAAATAGAAGGTTTCTAATGCTTGGCTGCAGAAATAGAATGTTAAGATAAGGGGTTGTCTGTGCACACTTCAAAGCGTGTGTTTAGTGTCCTAGCGTGGAATTATAACGATGACGAAGGTGACATTCCAAGATTCAAGGGAGCTAAAAATGTTAATACTCTATGACGCCTACCCATGTGGAAGAGTGCATGGGTAACGTTATAAACGGAACATTTTCACCAAACAAGAGACAACTATAGAATTGGAATTCTGAAATCAAGATTGTCACCATAAACATGCCAATTATACTGGACGAGATAAATTGAGCTATAACAACATAGGCGTCACTAATCACAACTCGCTCATATACTTTGAAACAAAGTGTAATTTTGTTGAATTTGTCGCTGCTTTGCATTGCACTTGCCAAGAACTGCATTTAGGCTTGCTGCAGACAAAGAGTAGCATGTGTATCTGCTCGAGCTTAACCTGGCAGCTGGCACGTCCAAACACGTGACTAATACCTTACCCAGGGCGAATCCGAAGCCGAAAATGAAAAACAGCCGCGTTGGGTAGAGCAGAGCAAAGAGAGAGGGCGCGCTCCTGATCCAGATCCGCGCGAAAAACCTTTCCTTTCACCGGCCCCCACCTGGCCGCCTCTAGCTTCGCTTCACTCCTCGAGCCTCCTCACCCCGCGCCGCCGAGTCGTCTTCCTCACCACCACACCTCGCCCCCCCACCATCGCATCGTGTTCGAAAATTTCAAAACCCCCAATCCCTCGGAGTCGGACACTGGGAGGGAACCCAAATTTTTCGGCCCCGCGTCGGCTACCCTTCCCCACCCGGCCGCGCCCGCGAATCCCCAATCCCCTGCGCGCGGCCCCGGAGCCCCTCCCGCGAGCTAAAATCCTATCTCGGCGTCGGCCGAACCCTACCCGCATCGATCCCCGCCCGCGCCCAATTCGTCCCTCCGATTCCAGATTCTAGGGTTTCCCATGCCCTAGACAACCTCCCCGCCGCCGGTGGTGCTGGTGCCATGCCCGCCTCCCGCATCCCGCTCAAGCGCTGCACCGCCGCCGTCCCGGCCGAGGGGGAGCCGGCTCCCGCCAACGCCATGCCGCCCGCCAAGCGCCGCCGCGAGCGCGTCGCCCCGTCGCGGTTCAAGGACGCGGTCCCGCCGCCCGCCAAGAAGCGCGGGGCGGCCGCGCCCCCCGTGCCCGCGCCGGCCGGGGAAGTGGGGGAGGATAGGGACGGGGAGGTGTACGAAGTGGAGGTGCGCATAGCCGAGGCCAAAGGCGCCTCCTTTGGCCCCGTAGAGACCGTGGTGTGGGCGCCCGAGCGCCCGGCGCCCTCGGACGCCGAAGTGTACCGGGCGTGCCGGAACATAAACAAGAGCGGCTCTACCAGCGGCAGTGTGCTCACGTCCGTGAGCAATGCTGCCTCGGACGGCGGTGATGCTGCCGATGGCGGGCTGGAGGAGAAGCCTGCGGTGGTGGAGTGCAAGCCCAAGAGGGAAAGCGTCGACAAGAAAGATGATTTCTACTGGCCTGAGGATTTCGTGCTTGGGGATGTGGTGTGGGCGAAGTCGGGGAAGAAGTGCCCAGTGTGGCCTGCTCTGGTGATTGACCCGCTGCAGCACGCTCCGGAGGTCGTGCTTAACTCCTGCGTTGCCGGAGCGCTTTGCGTCATGTTCTTCGGTTACTCTGGTGCCGGGCATAACAGGGTAACTAATCATTTCTTGGGTATTAGCGCTTTTGTTGGCTGGTTGGTTCATGAACCCATTAAGATAGTATAAAATACAATCAAGGATATAGAATTTAGAACTTTTACGAAATGCCACCAACGTCTTCTACTTTAGTTAGATAACGGAAACAGGGCACTAAATGCTTGAATCAAACAGTTGTGTTCTGTTTCCTTTCCATTTCTGCGGCCTTACCCTGCCTGTTTTGTTCGCAGGACTATGGCTGGGTTAAGCAAGGGATGATCTTTCCCTTTGTGGATTACCTAGACAGGTTTCAAGGACAGCCTCTGTATAAGCTCAGACCAAGCAAATTCCGTGCAGCAATCGAGGAGGCTTTCCTTGCTGAACGTGGCTTTTTTGATCTGGAGACTAATGGGGTGTGCTCACCGCGGAAGTCTGCCAATGGCCAGTCTGACCCTAATGGCTTTCAGGAAGAGGCTGCTTCAAATAATGAGCAGGAATGCCAATCCGAGGCTCAGGTAACTGAATACACTCAAATTGTACAAGTTGAGTATGAAGCTACTTCCTCGATATATCCTTTGAGCTGGCTGCAATGTAACCTTCTGAATTGCAGGTTGTCGGTAAATCAACGCCATGTTGTGATAGCTGTGGTAATCGCCTACCATCCAAGGGCTCTAAGAAAAAGAAGCAAGAGGGTGAGCAGCTGCTTTGTAAACACTGTGTAAAGGTATGTTGCTAGCTGTGTGGCAGTGTGAGTTGTGATACGCTGCTTCGTAAACATCTTTCAGGTGCTCCTTTCCACATGTTTTCCTTCCTTTTGGTGACTTATGTGTGTAAGCATTACTTCTCTGCAGCTATTGCAGTCAAAACAATACTGTGGCATATGCAAGAAAATTTGGCACCACACAGATGGTGGAAACTGGGTAAGCCTTAGAAGAATATGTGTTTTGGTTGTCTGTGTCCCCTTTTCCAGGTACTGACCTGCAATGCATTTTTTGCCAGGTTTGTTGCGATGATTGCCAGATTTGGGTTCATGTTGAATGTGACCTGACATGCAACAACATGGAGGTTGTTTCCTCACCTTGTTCTTATGCTGATGTTTTAATGTCCTTACTGCTTACTGACTCGTTATTATGCCATAGGATTTAGAAAATACTGATTATTTCTGTCCGGACTGCAAATCAAAGCGCAAAACAGTGGTAGCAACCGAAAAGATGAATACTTCCAACAGTTCTGAGTAAGCCATTTACTGCTCTAACCTATGGATCCAATAATACATGAATAAATAAATATGTAAACATCTATTGTGTTTATGTGCAGATGTGCTAGCACTTCAAAGGAAAAACTGACCGGAATGATACCTGTTTGTTGCAACGGGGAGGAAGCGCTTTATGTACCTGAGAAGCACATGTAAGTATTTTGGTTGTTTTTGCTGTGAATCTTAATATGGTTTTAGTTTAAATCTGCTTAATTGTCAGTACTCTATCTTATTCTGCTGTGTTTTATTTTGCTCAAGTCTGCTCTCACACATCACAGAATGCTATCCAGTTTGTTTTTGTGTGATGTTCTTATTGTAATAGTCACCTCAAAAGGGCTGCCGTTGTTGCTATGTACTTTTTTAGACCAGTTACACCAATCAATTCTCGCTTATTTGCAGTCTGCGTGTTTAACTAATTTCACAAACCTATTTGTAAGCTGACTTGAGTTAATTTATTGCTGGCAGGATACTATGTAATTGTAAGTCTTGCAAGGAAAGGATGATGAGTCTGAATGAGTGGGAGAAACATACTGGCTCAAGGAAAAAGAATTGGAAGATGAGCATTAAACAAAAAAGCACTGGCGAGCCACTCATTAATTTGGTAAGCCCATTAGACCTTCATTAACCTTTTTAAATCAAATAGCCTGAAAAAATTGATACATGGTATCCTTCAACCTATAATGACCACCTGCAGCTGGATGATATCCCATGTGGAAGTTCAAAGTCTTCTACCCCAGGCATTAAGAAAGAAGAGCTGCTACAATTGCAAGGTACATTGGTGCTTGAGTTTTGTTGGTTGTGTAGTTGGCAGTTGCAGCATGAGCTCATGCAATTGATTGCCTTGATGTCTTCCAGCTAATGTGTACAGTCCTGTCTGTGCTAAATGGACGACTGAACGGTGTGCTGTTTGTCGATGGGTTGAGGATTGGGACTACAACAAAATTATCATTTGCAACAGGTATTCTTGCTGTTGTGGCTTTGTTTGGCACCCTTAATTTTATATCTCACTGTATGTTTTAAGATGGACGTAATGGAAGTTTTTGATTGGTAATTGACTGATTACCGCTCCATCATTTCTGTGTTCAGATGCCAAATAGCTGTCCACCAAGAGTGCTATGGAGCACGTGCTGTACACGATCTTACAACATGGCTTTGTCGAGCATGCGAACACACCCAACGGAAAAGAGAATGCTGCCTATGCCCTATCAAAGGTATTGGATATTATTGCAATTTTCAGCTCACAATACACTTCCTATTTGGCTACATGTGCTCCATACTTTCATCAAGCATTATTTCCTTTTTCAAACGATCTCATATTGCCATTGATACTTTTTAGTTACACTTGTACAGTTAGACCATACCATGACAGCATAGCCTTTAGTCCCTAGCAAGTTGGGGTAGTCTGTCTGTAAGTTGTTTCAGGCTATTAACCTTGCATACTTTTTCCCCATTATCACAGGCGGTGCTCTCAAGCCAACAGATATTGATGGACTGTGGGTTCATGTTACGTGTGCCTGGTTTCAACCTAAAGTCTCTTTTCCAGTTGAGGAGACGATGGAGCCAGCTATGGGAATATTGAGTATTCCTGCAGAGTACTTTAAGAAGGTTGAGTTGTTTTATTGATATTTCACATTTTTTTTATCAAGGATTTCCCCTGCTTTAACATAAAGCAAATTGCACAGTTTGATATCTTCGCAATTGCCTCCAAAATGATCAATTTCTGCATTTCCTGTTTAAATTTTACTTGATATTTTTTTAACATTTGTCTTCATGTTAAATGCAGACATGTGTTATATGCAAGCAAATGCATGGTGCCTGCACCCAATGCTACAAGTGCTCCACTTATTACCATGCCATGTGTGCATCAAGAGCTGGATATCGCATGGAGGTTGAATGCTTCACATTTTGTATTTGATATTTTTATAAAAAATGTTTGCTCTCTTTTTTCTCATTATTTTAACCCCTCTGCAAAACCTAAAACAAAATGTTGTCAGTTTCATTAAACTGTCATTTTTTTTATTCTTGTAGTTGCAATATTCTGAAAGAAATGGCAGGCACATTACAAAAATGGTTTCCTACTGTAGTTTTCACAGGTAATGTCCAGTTCTGTTATCTTGAGTTGTCATCTGTGAAAGCGGCAATTTACCCAGTGGTAATTGCCACCAATTTATGTGGATGGCGCCTGATATGCAGTTGTTTGTTTTCTCCCCTGTAGTACTCCTGATCCAGACAATGTGTTAATAGTGAAGACACCTGAAGGAGTTTTCTCTACCAAATTTTTTATGCAAGATGGTGAGAAACAGACAGCTTCAAGACTTGTCAGGAAGGTAACTCACCAGGAGAAGGTGCTTTCTGTTCCTGCTAATGTTTCTGACTGTCCATCCGCAAGGTGCCTGACCTATGAAGTATTGAAATTCAAGGTAGTTTTCTTCCATTTTTTATTGTACTTAATTATTATCTTTCATTAGTCCTTATTTTTGAGAAAAGATGGTGCTTATTGTTCATGGATGAATTTTTAGTTTAAGAATGAGACTCTTAGTGTCAAATGGTTTTGTAAACTGCCTGTATCTGGAACTGGTTCTTTAGCATTAGATTCGATTACATTTACTTGTATTGTGCATGCTTTCTTAAAATCGAGTATGGATACTATTACTGTCAATTTCTAGTTAGCTTGTGATTTACTTGTTTCAGTTTTATTACTATTTGTCGTGTCGTATGGATCTTTGTCTAGATCTTATTTGTTACTAAATACTAATTGCTTAGTTATCTGGATTTCTTCCAGAAAGGACCACCAGAGGCTATTGCGCACCGGATAATGGGACCTCGACAGCATTCCCAGGATTTTATTGATGGCCTTAATGCGTGCATGGTAACTGTTTCATTGAGTACTAGCGCTTCCTTCTTTTTAGCAACTATCAAACACTGACACATTTATCATCATATTCCTTCCCTTGTTAACAGGATCGTAAGGACGATCAATCTTTTTCAACGTTCAAAGAACGGCTTTGTTATTTACAGGTTAAGTTTTTGAGTTACTGCGGTTCATACCATACGAAGTTGTGCTAGCACGCTGATAATCAAACCGCTTGATGGTTGCAGAAAACTGAAAACAAGAGGGTCTCCTGTGGTCTATCTGGAATACATGGATGGGGACTTTTCGCTGCTAGGAATATTCAGGAGGGACAAATGGTATAGCATGTCAATCTGCTCTGAGTTGTCTGTGTTAAGTAAAATTATTTGCCTTGCTGACATATTAGTTTGTTAAATATATATGTTGGGATGTCCAAGAGCATGCATGGACATATGTTGGTGTGGTCTTAAAATATAACAATACTGCAATATATTGGTTAGGTGTCCACAATGTAAATTTCTTCATGTTTCTAGACAATTGATACCACAATTAGTAATCAGCAAGTTTTTATTCCCTCTAATTAATATTGATTATCTATTGGACAAGGTTACATAAAATGTATACGTACCCAGTTGCATAATATCTCTTATGGGCCGTTTTTTTATTATTATTACTTTATTATTTTTAGAAAGTGGGTGTCAGGTCTTGGTATTATTTTTGGGATAATAAGATATCCTAGGGTGCTGCTCCAAATAAAAACCTTCCCAGACAGGTCCCTCATCGAGTTGAACTGTATCCTCAGTTTATTGTTTTCCTACAATAAAGCTACTTAATAACACACCAAAAACAAGCATGTTTCTCTCTGCAAATAATAATATTGGTTTCCATATACCTTAGCAGACAATTTTAACATTTGTGTCTGTTACAATTTTAACTGTATGCCTATTTTCTAGAATTACTTAAGCTACAGGCACTGTACATATACAAGTGTGGAGTTCACCCTAATTGATCAGATAATCAATACTGTGCCAGGTTATCGAATATCGTGGTGAACAAGTTAGACGAAGTGTTGCTGACTTGAGGGAAGCACGATACCATAGAGAGAAAAAAGATTGCTATGTGAGTTCCATTTACCTTCTATGGTCCTCTGGTTTTCCACCTTCAACCTATCTGCACAAGTGCTTTATTTGGCCCACCACAAGTGCTGGCATATATGGAACATCACGTTTAAGGCTTTATTGGGTCTCTATACTCCCCTTGTCGCCTGCATCTGAAATGGCAACTCCATAGTCCCATAGTGTAGTACAGTATATATTTGTTATGCAATGAAATACTTGTCGCATCATTCACCTAGTGCATGAATCACTCTTAAGCATGCTAATCACCTGTTAAATACATGATATCCCTTTCTTTTGCAATTTTTATTGAATGTATTCTATACATTTGATCATTTGGTTTCCTGGCATGTTGCATTGACTTCTTCCGTTCTGTGCTGCAGCTTTTCAAGATAAGCGAAGATGTTGTGATAGATGCAACAGAGAAAGGAAACATAGCACGTCTAATTAATCACTCGGTAAACCTTCATACTTCATATTTGAACCTTCTTGCCATATGGAACAACCCACCAAAATGACACTGGATTTTCTTCTCCCTTGCAGTGTATGCCTAACTGCTATGCAAGAATCATGACCGTCAGTGATGACAGGAGCCAGATCATTCTCATTGCCAAGAGAGACGTGTCTGCTGGAGAAGAACTGACGTAATGCGTTTCTCTCAACCTGCCGTTTTCTGACATACACTAGTTTTACTATTCCATTCATTAACATGAAATCTTCTGGTCCCTCTCCCTCTTTTTGTGTGCAGGTATGACTACTTGTTTGACCCTGATGAGTCGGAAGATTGCAAGGTCCCATGCCTGTGCAAAGCTCCTAACTGCCGTGGATACATGAACTAGAAGTAAAACCATCTCGCAGTTCACAAGGACTGTGAGACTAACCCCTTACAGACGCCAAAAGAAAAAAAAGCTGGCCATTTTGCTCAGATTCATCCAGATTCGTTCGTTTGTTTGTCATGTTTTACTCCATTCATGCGTGGCAATGAAGCTTATTTTTGCCACATAGTTTTAGATCGCAATGTAGGGTAGGGCCTACAGTGTTAGGACAAGAATATTGGCAGCCAAAGCCAGCCATTGTATATTCTCCCATTGGTGTAATACTGTAACAAGACAAGAATGCTTGAATGTTTAGTTCAAAATGAGAAAGAAAAGATCAACTTCATGTGACTTTAAATCTGGCCATATTTACCTTGCCCAAGTTTTTGACCCTGTCCATGTCTGCACTACCGGAACTAGTTGTAGCCTTGCCCGCCGGTTGTATGCATGTGTATATCCAAAGCTTAAGCGAGGTGTTGCGCATTCTGCTCCTTTTGGGGCAAACAACATGCGACAGTCTAGTTTGTCGCGGATCGCTGACTGAATGTGACGCAAGGAAGTGAGAAACCTTGCTGGTTGATTACTCTTTTGGAACTCTTCTTCAGGCGCAACCTCCTTCGCGGAACTTGCTCAAATTTCCCGTCTTATCCTGATCGGACTCAATCAAACCTTCGCAATTACATTCATGGAACTTGCACAAATTTCCCGACCTTTTGATGACTGGAACCATGATGACTCAATCAAACCATCGAATTACTAGTACCAACTACCAAGTACCAAACCACAGTTTGACTGATCCCAGGTGAATTACAATTTAAACGGGCGAGCAGGCATGCGGCGAGGGCTCGAGCCAAGCGAAGCCTCAGCCTCGCCGGACAAGGGAAGGGACTCTTGCCACTCGCCAAGCCACACGACACGACGCACGAGACACCATCTTGGCGGGCCGGGACACCTGCTGCCTGCAATGGTGTGGCGCGTCATGAGGTGCCGGCTGCTGGTGTTGCTGGTTCTCGTCGCGCACATGAGGCCACCATCGGCCGTAGCGCGCGAGTACGCGGCCATCTTCAACTTCGGCGACTCCCTGGCGGACGCCGGCAACCTCTGCGTCGACGGCATCCCCGACTACCTCGCCACGGCGCGCCTTCCCTACGGCATGACCTACTTCGGCTACCCCACCGGCCGCGTCTCCGACGGCCGCCTCGTCGTCGACTTCATCGGTACTCCAATTAATACTCTAGTAAATGATATTAAGATAATCGAGCACGATTATGATGATGCGATCATCACTCGTCTTCGTTCTGACTGGATTCAATTTGTGTGCACGTACGACGACGATCGAGCAGCGCAGGAGCTTGGTCTGCCTCTGCTGCCACCGTCCAAGGCGAAGAACGCGACGTTCCACCGCGGCGCCAACTTCGCCATCACCGGCGCCACGGCGCTGGACCTGTCCTTCTTCCAGGCGCGCGGCCTCGGCCACGCCGTGTGGAGCTCGGGATCCCTGCACACCCAGATCGAATGGTTCCAGGACATGAAGCCCAAACTCTGAAGCTCCCCGCAAGGTTCACGCTTTTTTGCTTGCAGTTGCAGTTGCAAAGCGATCGATGCATCTCAACCATATCATTCAAAAAATTCATTCATTCTTCGATCCTGCATATATGGAAGTTAAGTACATGGCGATGAGCCGATGATTGATTCCTGATCATCATCTCCTGTGAGCAGAGTGCCGTGAGCTTTTCCGTCGGTCGCTGTTCATCGTGGGCGAGTTCGGCGGCAACGACTACGGCTCGACGCTCTTCTCGTTCCGGCCAATGTCGGAGGTGCACGACCTGGTACCACACATCGTGGACTCCATCGGCCGTGGCGTCGAGAAGCTGATCGCTGAAGGGGCCGTGGAGCTGGTGGTCCCCGGTGTGATGCCCAACGGCTGCTTCCCGATGTACCTGTCCATGTTCCCAAAGCCGCCGGAGATGTACGGCGCCCGGAGCGGCTGCATCAAGGAGCTCAACACCCTGTCATGGGCACACAACGCCGCCCTGCAGCGCAAGATCGCCGAGCTCCGGGCAAAGCACCCCGGCGTCCGCATCATCTACGCTGATTACTACACGCCGACCATCCAGTTCGTCCTCCACGCCGAGAAATACGGTCAGTGTCCACTGCACCAAAATTTAATGGATTATGTTTTTTTTTAAGAAAAAAACTGATGACAGATCAACAATGACACATTGATAGTAATTTACAAGTATCAAAGGTACAAGGTAGTGAGGACTGACTGAGCAGCCAATAGTAATGCAGATAAAAGCTTAAGCATAGTAGAAGCTACTAGTTCAGCCACTGTTGCTTCTAGTACAAGCAGAAGCAGGTATCAAAGTAAAATTTAAAGACAATCAATGAAGTTTTTGGGGGAAAAAAAGAGAGGAAAAATTTCCGGCAACAAATCATCAAGTGACGGAACGAAGTAGCTAATCGAACAATCAACGCGTGATCGTGTAAGAATTTGACAGTTTCTTTAAGGATTAATTCCTGGTGACTTAGTGAGATGCATGCCGGGTCACGGCTTGGAACGATTCCTGGCTTACTACTAGCAGCGAAGAGACATGATACGACTTTGACTATTTCCGAATTTAATTAAAACAGCCGTGGCAATATGCTATGAAATAAGCTGTGATCCCATCAGGCGGGCAGCCCGGTTGGAATGAAAACAAGAATGATTCAACTCCTAATCCCCTGCTGATAAATCTTATCTATCTGTACACACATGCACGGTGAGCTGAGCCTGATGATAACATCGATCTGTGCCTGTGCTCATGCAGGGTTCCTGAAGCAGAAGCCGCGGGCGTGCTGCGGCGCTCCAGGCGTGGGCGAGTACAACTTCAACCTGACCTCCAAGTGCGGCGAGCCTGGGGCCTACGCCTGCGACGACCCTTCCAACCACTGGAGCTGGGACGGCATCCACCTCACCGAGGCGTCCTACGGCCACATCGCCAAGGGCTGGCTCTATGGGCCCTTCGCTGACCCTCCCATCCTCGACAACAAACACCTCGGCTAACCTCTGTTCAGATTAATCCGTTTAGATTGTGTTGTTTGTGTTAAATTGTTTGGGTGAGGATATAGACACCTATCTGCTCGGGGTGTGATTTTTATTTTTCCCTGTTGATATTACTTTAGTAGTACATAGCTGTGTACACTGCTTATTGCCAAGAAAAATTGAGCAGCAAGGAAATTGGGCGCCATTTTGTTTCTTGCTTTTGTCTTACTCCGCACTGGACATGGCAGTGACGGAGCTACGTGCATTTGACAAAGCTGACAACTATAATTGTGTGGCAAACTCTTTTGTGCATGTAGTGTTTACAAGTCGTGACACCGGGGTAACAAATTACCCTGACACGGCCTGGAATATACATACACGTACTCACGTAGCCCATACAGCCCACAGAGTACATGACACAGTCGCTAAGCAGTCCAAGGCCGCCACGACGATTCGTTTGCAATCTCCCATCGACGTCTTCTCGATTTCTCCCCTTTCCTAGTTCGGCGGGCGCGGCGGCATCGTGTAGCTCCAGAGCTCCTCCGCCCCTGCAGCCGTAGCCTATGCCGATCCCCGGAGGCCAAGATCAACGTGTGGTAGGTTGTCAGGTACAGAATGTTGTTATTCTTGGACGGTTCAATTTTTAAAGTTTGAGCAGTATAGATATGACTGTATGAATCCAATCATTGACCTTGCAACCTGCAGAGTTCAATGATCATTTGATGAGGTGAACTCTAAACTGCTTACTTCTATAGCTTCTTTTAATCCTAAGAATTCTTTTGAGGCTTTCAACATTGAGAGTTAGAATGAGTTGGCTAAGTCATACATGGAAGATTTTGAGCCAATACAACTGAAAAATCTTCGTCGCGAGCTTCCTATATTCATTGTGACATTGACAATGGCAGAGCCAGAGTTGTAAGTTAGTGGTGAGTTGGCTCGTGTGGATGACTCAATCCTACCGAGTGGAGTTGTTGGTTTGTGATGAGGTAGCCCGTGTCGATAACCAATCCGACGGGGCAAAGTTGTAAGGTTGATGGACCGAAGTTGTAAGGGATGGTACTATTATCTCTCTAGCTGTACCGTCTATGGACCGGAGTTGTATGATTTTTGGGCCCGATTTTCTTTATAAACTGGGTCAATTCTCTTTTACTTCTAATAAAATTCGAGAAATCACAAGCTCTCACCATCCATTCTAGAAAAACAATGTCAGAGCAATGAAAGGTTTGCCAATTTGAATAGTATTTTTGAGCTTGATAGGTTGATGGTGGGTACAAACAAACATCTTCATTTTTCTTTGGTCTATCATATACTGAAAAGCTTGTAGATAGTTTTTCCTATTGCTACGATATTGGTCGAGAGGTATTTTTTGGCAATGAAAATTGTGAAGACAATACTACGTAATTGAGTTGACGATGAATTTATGAATGATTGTATTCATAATGTTATTGTTCGCTTTCACAATAGAGAGATTGAAATCTTATAGTGCAATCCCAATATGTTATTCTTCTTTTTCACAATATTATTTGTTTATGTTACTAGTGTTCTCTTCTTTTTCTAAAAATACTAAAAATAAAAATAAATAAGATGCAAATAACTTCAAAATTGTGTACCAACATTGATTTATATTTTTACAAAACAATTGGCACTAGTTTCATGCTTTTTGGTTCAAAATGAATTTGTTATTATTTTTTATATTAAATTAGTTTTTATAATTCTTTAAAAAATAGAGAATCACACCTTTGAAACCACTCAAAGGGCCATATTTGCCCGGTTTCGCTAGCTATATGGCCCTTTGCGTCCAGTTTTGTAGTTGCAGGTTCAAAATCATACTTTTGCTACAATTAGAGGTGTAAACTGGATTTATGCCTAGTTTTAATAGTGTTATCACAAGTATGAGTTGGTATTCTCCATTGACAACGGTGATAATATTTCCAGGCTCCGCCCCTGGGACATGTTGAATTGAGCGATCATATATATAGTAAGAAAAATGGCTTAAACATGAGTGAATATAGAGCTTCTTGATGTTTACCAGTGCTATCACCACGGCTGCAGGTTAAAAGAGATCGATCCATGCCAGCAAAGCAACTCCAAGCCCAAACGCACTTGCAGGACTGGGTTCAATTTTACGGGCTCCAATCATGCTGGTGGGATTCTTAACAACCCTATCTGTTGACGACGATCATATCTTCCGTGTTGCGCTAACGTTATGATAGATCGAACCCTTTGAGTCCAATCGACACCACCCCTGCACCCCCAAGAGAGAGAGGCAATAATGGAGAAACTTCTGCCTGTTCGCCAAGGAAACCGGGCCATGCCTTCGCTTTCACCCTCTGACTTGCGCGAAATTTTCATTTCAGCCGCCAGCTTGCCGCCGGCTGACGCTGATTTTTTGCCGATGCAAGTTCGGCTGCATGCGCACCACGTTCTGACCCGGCCATCTGTTACAAAAATGCTCGACTGCTCAACTGTTCGACAAGGAAAATCCGGTCATTGTGTCAAAAAAAAAACAGAGAGGAAAATCCTATATCATTTGTTCGCTTTCACTTTCCGTTGACATGGAAAAAAGAAAACCAGCTGCATATATACTTGCCACCTGCCGCCGTCTGACCATGATTTTTTGCCAATACGAGAGCATTGGGAATTGGGATTACGCATGTGCACAGCACTGTATATATATGCTTCCGGCCATCTGTTCTAGAAATGTCGCCTGGCCTGGACGTGCGTCGTGTCCTCCGCAATCGTCTCTGACCTCGCTGGCTTGCACCCTTCCCTGCCATTGCCATGGCCAACAAGCTGCTGCTCCGCGTCCTCGCGGCGGTCCTCCTCGCGTCCGCGGGGACGACGGCGACAGTCTCCTCCCTCCCCGTCCACCGTCGCTATGGCTCCATCTTCAGCTTCGGCGACTCCTACACCGACACCGGCAACGACATCGTCTTCTTCAACGAACGCAACCTCACCGACCCGGCCGCAGGGCCTCCCTACGGCATGACCTTCTTCCGCCACCCCACCGGACGCAACTCCAACGGACGCCTCATCATCGACTTCATCGGTGTGTTTGTTTTCTGAGCGCTATATATACTCCTTGATCGTCGTCATCTGAGACTGAGATTATATTGCCACGGTGATCCTCGATTCTCCAACAGCGGATGCGCTTGGTCTTCCATTCGTGCCACCGTTCCAGACGTACAACGGCAGCTTCCGGCAAGGAGCCAACTTCGCCGTGGCCGGAGCCACGGCTCTCGACGCCAGCTTCTTCAGCTTCGTCCCCAGCATGGTGCAGCCGTACATCTTTAACGCCAGCACCGACGTGCAGCTGGAGTGGTTCGAGTCGCTCAAGCCGTCGCTCTGCAGCAGCCCTGGCAAGTGCAAGGACTTCTTCCACAAGTCACTCTTCTTCATGGGAGAGTTTGGCATCAACGATTACAGCTTCTCTGTTTTCGGGAAGAACCTGACGCAGATCAGATCCTTCGTCCCTGACGTGGTCAAAATCATCTCCTCGGCAACTGAGGTAACTATAACAAACTACAAACGTAATGTCATCAAGAACTAATTGAATGCCATCTAGGCGAACAACTACAACAATTGGGATCTGACTCTCTGAGCCTCTGATTGACAACCTTGCGTGTTCATCTTGTCAGAGAGTGATCAAGGAGGGTGCAAAGACGGTGGTCGTCCCAGGGATCCCGCCGATGGGATGCTCACCGCCGAACCTAGCATTCTTTCCCAGCGCCGATCCGGAAGGCTACGACCCACGGACTGGCTGCCTGAAGCAGTTCAACGATCTGGCCATTTACCACAACTCACTGCTGCAGGAGGCCATCAAGAATGTCCAAAACAAGCATAGAAATGCCAAAGTCATCTATGCCGATTTCTTTACTCCTATCATTGACATCATCCGCTCCCCTCAAAAGCTAGGTCAGTATGTGTTGTTATCTTGTTATATGGTTTAGTCGTTTAGGTATATTATCTTGCTATTTTCAATAACTGATCTTCCCAGTTGCAACGCTATGACGAAAACTCGAAGAATATTCCTACCGGAAGTCAGCGCTTTTTGTTAAACAATTGTTGCAGGGTTTGGGAGCGATATTCTAAGTTGTTGCTGCGGTGGAGGTGGCAAACACAACTTCAACATCAGCGCAGGCTGTGGCATGCCGGGGGCGACGGTGTGCCAGGACCCATCAGCCTATTTGTACTGGGATGGTGGCCACTTCACAGAGGCAGTCTACCGCTACATTACCAAGCGCTGGCTCAACAGCATAGACAATTACCATGTCTAACTAGCATGCAGCTGCAAAAGAATTGCAGTTGAATAATTGGGATCTATGAAATTGGTACTAAATATACTTATAACCTGATTCGTCCCACCATGTACCGTCATGCATGAATAAGAAAGATACACATTGAAGAGGAGAGGAATGATGGTGTTTGGATGTGAACTAAAGACTAAGTGATGTGATGCTTGTCAAACTTTTAGTAGTTTTATTTTATCTTTTCCTTCCCCGTTCTAAGTTATAATTTGTTTGACTTATTTGAGTCCAAGTTTTATTGCTTATTAAAAAATTTGTATAAAGGAGTGTATATCCCTCATCTAAGTGATCTGGAGGCCCACGTCACTCTGTTTTTTTAACCATTAGATCTAAAATACAGGGCTTACATTTTCCCTTTTCTCTCCTCTCTCTTAGATCTCTCTTCTAGAGGGAAAAGTTATTCATCACCTGAGTAATTTGGAGGCTCAGTTCACCCATATTTTGAATTGTTGGATCTAAAAAGAATAGATGGCTCTATGTCTCTACGACTCCATCTTCAGCTTTGGCGATTCCTCCACCGACACCGGCAACAGCATCGCCGTCTCCACCGCGCACTCGCTCGCCAGCCCTTGACATTCTTCGGCCACCCCACCGGCCAAAAATCCATCAGACGCCTCATCATCGACTTCATTGGTAGTTCTATCATCCTTTTTTTCATTTGCAAAATATTCTCGCACCAACGAGTTGGGCCTTCCCTTGGTGCCACCGTTCCTAGAGCACACCGTGTCTGCTTCAGGGAAGGCGCCAACTTCGTCATCTCCGGCGCCACCGCACTCAACGGCAGCTACTTCGGCATCGACAACCCCACTGTCGCCGGACTTGTTCTCAACATCAGCTCCAGCGAGCTGGAGTGGTTGGGCTCGTTGAGGTCGTCTCTGTGCAACCCTGCAGGCGAAGGCTACGACGTCCAAGAGTGCAAGGGCTTCTTCCACAAGTCACTCTTCTTCATGGAAGTGCTCGGCAACAGCAACTGCATCTTTGCTGCTGCTTCCGGGAAGAACCTGTCACAAATCAGACGATCCTTTATTCCAGATGTTATCACTACCATCACCACTGCCATTGAGGTAACAATGATGAACTGTGGCTCTTATTGCACTTGACTATCTTGTTATGTGACCACGGAATAAGACTAACATAAACGGAATGAACACTATATAGGTTGAGTACAATGGCAGTTCAACAACCTGGCAGTGTACCCCAACTCGCAACTGCAGTCTGCAGGGGGGCCTTAAGAGACCTAGCAAATTTGGTCAAGTACATGCATGCACATTGCCATTTCAATTTTTCCGCTAGGTGCACAATGCAACATATTGATGGCTTAATAAAAGCGACCTTGTTGATGACTACAGGGTTTACCAGGGATGTTCTTAAGTGTTCCTTCCGCGGAGGTGGAAAGTACAGCTTCAACATGAGCGCCGGCTGTGTCATGACAGGAGCAACTGTTTGCCATGATCCATTAGCCTATTTGTTTGGGACGGCCACCTCACGGAGGTACGTTGCCAAGGGCTGGCTGAATGGCATAAGCAATTGCGATGCATGGCCAGCATGCATGCAGTTGAGAATAAGCTAAGTTGCTTGCAGTCAAATGCATGGGATATGTGAAATTTGCACTGCAACTGTAATATGAACGTGTTGGCATCCTCCTTAATGAAGTAGTTGTTTAAATATACTCCCTTCGTATAAAAATATTTTTTTTGCTATTGATATTTTCTCATAACGTTTGCCCATTGTGGGAATGGTAGATGCACAATGGCCGGCTAGAGAATTTTTTTGTAAAAAAAAAATCCTAACCTATGGTTTCTCCTTATTGTTGAAAAGTTCCGTTCACACCAATTGGTGGTATAAATATTTTTTTAAATAGAATCTTATAGAATCCCGATACTACGATACGATCCTACGATCCGATACTGTCAGGCGAAAAACGATCCTACCTAGTATCCCGATACTAACAACCTTGGTAATGATACTGACGTGCACTAGCACCAAACGAGGAAACTATAATGTGAGTAAAGGAGGATCTCCCCCCTTCTTGTTCATTCCTCCTTTCTTTCTCTTCTGTTTCCTTCTATTTTTCCTTTTCTCCTCATCAATCATGACTAGCAAAAAAGAAAATGTTGGTGGAGGGGAATTAGGGGATCCATAGATTTTAAGAGGGTAGGAGGGCTAGAGCCCCCCTAATTCACCCCCACCCCATGAGTGTGTATCCGCCCACTTTCTTCCTACCTCTCCACATTGCCAGTTGATGCAACCTTTAGGCTCGGGCTACTCACTAGGAGAGGCACATACTGTGGGAGCACTTTAGGCTTGTGACACTCACTAGGAGAGGCACATACTATGGGATCATATAGTTGAGGGCCTCACAACAAGAGGGGCGCAGTAGAGGTTGGTGTCATGCCGCAAGAAATTCAGCGACATCTGTTGGTACCATCAAGCAACTGGCGACGGAGGCACGTACACCAACCTCCTAGCTTAGCTCAAGGCCTAGGAGGATGAGAGCTAGAGGTCAGGCCATGGAGGTCAAGGACGACAACTCTTCAAATGGTGATGACCACAACAACATCATGGTGCTCGATGACGACTCTTGAAATGGCAAAGGAGATGAGGATGCAGAAGTGATCAATGTGCCATGCATCCTCTTTGCTATGTGATTATGCTATGGATAACTTACCCCTATAAGACTTGCTAGGTTTAGCACATGCTTAGGGTTTTGTACAATTGAAATGTTAATGGATTGATGGTTACTAGTTTGGAGAAAAGTTGAGTTAAAATCTATGTTGCAGAAGAAGAACAGAGGAGAGAAGAGCATAGCAGAGCAGAGCCATGTTTTTCACTACACGACATGACCTTCCAAACCAATCTATGGACCGCTCGTAGATCCATAGATTTTAAGAGGGTAGGAGGCCAGAACTCCCTAGCTCAGCTCAGTTCTCTCTTAGCTCTTGCTCCCTCGCCTTTGGCATCTACATCGCTAGCCACTGACAAGCGTCACCATTATCTCCTAGCCATTGGCTGCCGCGACCTGCCTTTTGGAGGAGAGAGTGGCCCTGGAAGTGAGCTTCCGGCTCGTGGGCGCAAATCGTCCAACGTCTGATGAAGAGAGGAGTACACCACTATTACGTCTTGTGCTAGAAGAAATTCAAGGATCTACGAGCGTATCACGATGATACGATGGCGGAGGGCCATACACATCGCCTATCGCAACAACAACATACAAATAACTTTATCCCTCAATTCCCACTTTTTCATCACATCCCACTTTTTCATCACATCAGGTTGATCCTGCCTTACCAGGGTCCCGGTCACCATAATCTTCCATCATTATACTCTAGGTCAATGTGTGGGCTTCCTTCCTTTGCATATCACCAACTACAGCCAGTTCCGTAAGGGGATCGGAGTTAGACTCCCCTCTTCTAGATTGCAGTTGCAACCTCACACGCTCAATCGGTCAAAAGGGAGAGAGAAAACGTATCCCAAAAACAATGATGGGCTGTACCATAAACACTACGATGTCCATGGCCGATGACACAGTTATACATATAATTTACGCTCTACAGAAATTGTACACGTGACCTAACTTGGGCTGCAATTTGGTAAGGAATCGACTGAGACACAACCTAACTAATGGAAACACTTTTTTGGCCACCCTCATTACGCGCAGCGCTTGAACTGCTTTACTGCAAGATATTTGTATGGGATCTTTTTTTTATACTAGCTAAAATAATACCAGATTTAAGCATATTTCGAATAAATCAACGGCAACTAAATACTTTTATGGTCCTGAAGCAAATGTTGCTGCACAGGCTTCTTCCTTTGGGCTTTGACGTATAATAGTATAATACTATGCATATAAACCATGCAAAGACTGCAATCCCGACCATGCAAATACTCGGAAAAATACGGCGCTGTCTCACATCATAAGTGTTTTCCCCATGACAGCAGCAATCACATCAGCATGAACTAGTATATATAGTAGTACATCATATTGCAGCTGCTGCGCATTACACACGGGGTTTAACTGGTTGAGTGGTTGACTTTGCATCTCATGACCAACACCGTCCATCTCTGCTCAAAAGATCACTGGGGGTGAAGAGATGACGGCGAGGAAACTAAAAAGATAAAAGAAAACCAACAACGAACCCACTTCGATGACAAGCAGTCCCGCATGTCATCACTTTGGATAAAATTTAATTCCATTGGAGCCTCGTGTGGCATGCCACGTGGATCTCTCTGTGGCTGACAAGGGACTAGATTCATCCTGCAACACAAAGTCGAGGGGCTTGATTGGTCCGTTTGAAAGGTGAAAGGGATGAAATGGAGCTTTCACCGAAAAGTTGATGGATGAAATTGAGTATGACGCTTAATTAGATACTTGTAACCTAATTCATTGCTTAGTCAGATATGTCATTAACAAGACTTTTGTATCATTGAAGAGTGATGGCTTTTGAAGGCGAGTTCAGACTACATGCAGATGCAGTGGTACGACTGTAGTTTTTTTTTTCTCTTTTGTCCTTAGACCTCTAGGGTTGATTACATGTATTTTTACTTTATTTCAATGGAAGTGGCACCATTTTCCTGTTGTTGAAAAATAAAAGAAAGTGACCGTGATGCTAAAATACGAAGTATAGTCCACGGTGCATATAAAATTTTATTTGTCCTTTTTATATTGTTAGCGCTGTTATGTAAAACATAGAACAACATGGATTATGATACAATATATAGTGCAGTTCATTTGACTTTATAGGCAATCATATATTGTACTAATTCATATAGCATACTACTTGCAGGTAAACAAATGCAACTTTCTTGCTTCCTTGAAACAAACGGTGATGCAAAAGATTCCATCTTTGAGCGCTGGACGTTGACTCCATCCGTATAAAACACAAAAAACACTCAGATTCCAACCTCTCAAGTACGATTAGAATTTAGAAAAACGAGCAACCCTGCTGCTCTGATCTTCGTGAGCTGCAATGAAGCTCATTCTTGTGTTCTTACAAATCGTTCTCTTACTCCCCAGCTTCTCCTTTTCGATCCGAACCAACTACACCTCCATCTTCAGCTTTGGCGACTCCTACATTGACACCGGCAACCTCGTCATCCTCTATGGCGGCCTGGCGACCACGGCGCCCGATGCATTGATTACGAAGCCGCCGTACGGGATGACCTTCTTTGGGCGTCCCAATGGCCGTGCCTCAGATGGTAGATTGATCATCGATTTCATCGGTAACAAGTTTTTACTTTTGAACTTTGTTTGAGGCTTAGCTGCAAGCCGGTGTGATCCCTGACGGAGACGAATCTGACGTGTGACGAACGTCGTCAGCTGAAGCGCTGGGGCTCCCTCTCCTTCCGCCGTCGTTGGCGGCGAACCAGAGCTTCCGGCGAGGCGCCAACTTCGCGGTGGGCAGAGCCACGGCACTGGAGCGCGCGTTCTTCGTAAACAACGGCTTCAAAGCTATCACTTCGTTCAACATCTCACTCACCGTCCAGCTCGGGTGGTTCGACGCTCTCAAGCCCTCGCTCTGCAGCTCGCCTCAAGGTACGTTCGATCGTGTTCGTCGATCCTGGGCGTTTTTTTTTGTAGACAATGGATATACTGCTTCGTTCGTCCACTTGCATGTTTCTTCGTGACCTAGAGTTTTTCCACACTGATCTCTAGAATGCAAGGAGTACTTCGCGGAGGCGCTGTTCATCGTCGGGGAGCTCGGTTATGTCGACTACGGCGTCATGCTGCTCGCCGGCAAAAGCGTCGACGAAGTGGGGTCTCACGTGCCTGAAATCATCGGAAAGATATGCGCAGCCACGGAGGTATATATGTACACGAAACATCATCTGAGCATGAGACAAGAACTACTCCAAAATCAGATCGACCATGCGTGATCGAACCAAAAAGAAAAAAAAAAATGCTTTTTTGCCGTGTGCAGAAACTGATCGACGAGGGCGTCAAGACGGTGGTGGTGTCGGGGATCCCGCCGCTGGGGTGTGCGGCAGGGAACCTGGTGCTCTTCGCGAGGCAGACCGGAGGCGAGCTCGAGCCGGACACGGGATGCCTCAAGGACCTGAACCAGCTGTCCAAGGACCACAACGCGCAGCTCCGCCGCGCCCTGGCACGGCTCGCCGGCGACGGCTCCGGCGTGCGGATCATCTACGCCGACTTCTACTCGCCCATCATCGACTTCGCCTTGGCGCCGGAACGCCACGGGTTCGACGCCGGTGGCGCGATAAGAGCGTGCTGCGGCAGCGGCGGCGGGAGGTACAACTTCGACCTCGCCGCGCAGTGCGGCATGCCCGGCGTGAGCGCCTGCGCGGACCCGGCGGCGTACGTGGACTGGGATGGCGTCCACCTCACCGAGGCGGCGAACCGTCGCGTCGCCGACTGAAACGGACCCGGGTTTTCCAGACTGAAAACCCGGTTCCCTGTACCCTTGTGGTAGTCCCTGGATCAATCGCTACCACGTACAGAATCCCGAAACAGTAGAATAGCAGTTCCAAACTTCCGATAAAGCATCACAGAGTTAACTAAGTTATTACATTCCCAACAAAGGGTTCAAAATATACGCCTCGCAGGGCTAAACAAGCAAGTAAAAGACAGCTAGCGCTAGGAAGCTCGGGGGTAGGCCACCATCTTCACGTCTCCTCCACAGGCAGGCTTGAGCGTAGACCGTCGCCTAGTCGTACCAGTTGTCGAAGTTGGAGTCGAACTCCGCTCCATCTCCCAGATACTCACTCTCTGTTCCCAAGGAATGGAACAGGCACACGTCACCGACTGTATGCAGCTTTAAGTGGACTAACAAGCTAATGGTATACAAGATAAAGACAAGGAAATATGGCTTGGGGTTTCCTAAGCAAGCGGCAGTAATAATAATAATACCTTCATCCCACCAATTCCCATATCGCTGTCCCGGGGCTAGTCCCATCATACGACGGGTTCCCGGCGGCATTCACCTCGACACACACCTTCAACTCTCGGCGATGCGCAGCTTCATTCCTGGCATCTCAAGAGGGATAACCGGATCACAAGGCAGGCGGAGCACAACCTTCCTCTCCCCGGCTACCCCTACGCCCTCACACTCTCACCTATAGGGGGAGAAAAGCATATCCCAAAACAATGGCCGACCACACTGAAGAACACTGCGCTATCCATGACCAAGATCACGGCTATACGTATAGATCATAACACTCTGCAGAGGTTGTACACCTGTACCCAACCCGGGCTGCGACTGGTAGCGAGCCAGTCGAGACGCAGCCCACAACTAGTAAACCTCCTAGTAAGAATGGCACCCCCCTGGTCTCCCGGGTCTGGATGCCTCCGCCCTAAGGCATTGGCCCCAAGGAAATGTGAAAGCATACCACCAGAGCTGCCCATCGGGGGTGTAAGGCACGGGCACTCACCCCTCACACATACACAAACTGTGATCTCCGCATTTGGGTGCCACCCTAGCCAGGCTAGTCGTTACCGGTCACATCTCAGGCAAGTTGGCGTGTACGGTACAGTGAACACAGGACAGTCAACAAGGTTTAAGGTACCGGTACGGGAAGCAGTCTTCTTCCTCACCCTCTCAAGTAACCTCCTACACCTGGCTCCAAGTCATAAAACCACTAGGGGGTCCAACCCCCCCTAGGGTACCCTAGGGGGCCATCTCCCCTAGAGCCCACGAGATAACCCAGAAGTCATCCCACCCCGATATAAGATCAGGTTGTTATTACCCGCACCGGTAAGACCTAGTAAGGTCAAAAATCGCCATACACCTTCCCAGTTTTATCCCCACACACACGCCAAGAATATCTACCACATATCCCGCACACAAGCAAGCATCTCATCATCATCATATAACATGGTACGATATGATAAGCAATAGGTAACAAGGCATACGATGAATAAAACAGGCTATGCAAGGTTCACAGCTCAAGCAACACATGCAAGCCTAGCGTATCTAGTAAGCAATGCCTATAGGTATTCAAAGAAGCAGTCGGGCGTGAACCTGAGTAAGTGGGGTAGTCGTCCTCCTCGGCGTAGTAGTCCTCCTCAGTCAGTGCTCCTCCGGCGGCGGCTCCTGATCGTAAATACGAATAAGTCTAGGGGCCTATTTGCAAAGAAAGAGCCAAATGGAAACCAAGAAAGACCCAACTAACTCCAATTGCATTTTTAAAGTGTTACTCATGATTTTAGAAAATTATAGAAGTTGGTTTCACATTTTTCTGAGTTAAATTGAATTAGTTATGAATTTTCTAAGTTTAAAGCATTTTCTGAAATTATTAATTGTATTTTGGAAAAATGGAAAACCCAGGAAAAACCACAGAGTGCCACGTGGCCTGCTGACGTCATCATGACGACATGCTGACGTCAGCACAGGGGCCACCGGGTGATGACGTCAGCAGTGGGCCCTGCTGACGTCATCGTTGACCGGTCAATGGTCAACGGTCAAGGGTCAACGCTAGTGGGCCCCACATGTCAGCGCGTGGGTCCCAACGGTCAGTGGGGGCCAGTCACCGACTGGTGGGCCCCCGCGGTCAGTGCTGCGCGCGGCGCGGCTCGGCCATGGGCCGAAACCGGCCATGGGCCAGGCACGGCCCAAACTGGCGCGGCCCAGCTACCACGCGGCCTGGCCCAGGGATCCGCTGCGGCTGCGCAGCGATCCCGTGCGGCCAGCGCCGTGTGGCCCGCACTGCGCGGACGCGGGGCGGCGCCGCGAGCGCGCCTGCCAGGCGTTCGATGGAATGCCGCAATGGCACGTTCGAACGCCGGCGAGCGACGCTCGACGCGTTCCCGAGTCCGCGAACGTCCGTGTTCGTGTGTGCTCGTGCGCGTTCGCGTGCGCGAGCCAACGCGCCGTGCACGAGTGCGTGCACGAGCGTGGCGAGGCGCCGCGACGCGGCTCGGCGGCCGGGATGGCTTGCCGCGACGGCGAGCCCGTGGAGCGGCGACTGCGCACGCCCACGGTCGCGTCCAAGGCCAAAAGGCGCGGCTTTAGGCTCCTGCAAGCGGCACGACGGCCGGACAGAGAGGTAGGGGGAGTGTCCTAGGGCGGCGGCGCGCTATGGTTGCTCACGGCGACCCGCCGGAGTGGGGCAAGGCATGGCGAGGCGTGAGGGCTCACCTAGGGCTCGAAAAAAAGGCGTGCTGGGCGTCGCGGGAAAGTCGTCGAGGCTGTGGCGAGTCGAGGTGGTAGGCGCGAGGTCGAGGTACGGCTTGCGGTCGTCTTCCCCGTCTCCGGTGGCGGCGTGGACGTCGGTGCGCGGCTCGGCTCGGTGCTCCTCCTCGTGCCGCGAGGCTCGCCTTGGCTCCAAGCAACGGCAAGGCGCCTCCTTGCCGTGGCTCTGCTCCTTCCCCTCCTCCTCCTTCTCTTCCCCCTCTTCTTCTCTCCTCCCCCAACTCCGGTGGCGGCGGTGGAAGGGGAAATCCCTAAATGGACGGCTAGGGTTTCAAATTGAGCGCGCCTAGGGCTTAAGTAGGGTAGTGGCTAGGGTTTTGAAGCGATTCCCGGGTGGTTGGTAGGGCGAGCGGCGGGGATTCTCGGCGTCCGCGCCGGTGGACACGCGGCGAGCATCGGTGGGTGTGGCGGCTAGGGTTGAGGGGTAAAAGAGGGCTCACGGGTGCGCGGGGTAGGTAGGGCGAGCGGGCAGCTTCTAGAGGCTTCCGCGGCGCGGCTGGCTGCGCGGGAAAAGGCGGCCGGCGGCGGGGTCATGCGATTTGCGTGACCCCGTCGCGAGGTGGAAGGGAAAGCTGACGGGTGGGGCCAGCCCGTCAGCGAGAGAGAGCAAGAGAGGCAGCGCGCGCGCGGGGGAGAAAAGGATGGGCTGGCAGGTGGGACCGACGCGGCAGAGAGAGAGAGGGAGAGAGAGCGCGGCGCGGCTCGGCTCGGCGCCGACAGGTGGGGCCCACCTGTCAGCGAGAGCGGACGCGCGAGCGCGGCTGGGGAAGAACGGACGAGTGGGCTGGGCCGGCGCGAGCGAGAAGTGGGCCGAGCGCGCGGAAGAGAAAAGAAAGGAAGAGAGAGGGAGAGAGAGAAGAGAGCGAAGTGGGCTGGGCCAAAACTAGGGGTAGGCTGGTTTCTGGGTTAGGATTAGTTAGAGCCCAAGTTAGTTTTAGGTTTAGAATTTGAATTTAAATTCAAATTCAAAACCCCACGCAAAGATCCAAATAAAACCAAAAGAAGATTCAAATGCCACTCTAGCATTAACAAGGTCCTTAGGCAATAAATACATTTTTCCTAGGAATTTTTGGGGAGAGAGAGAAGACATCCTTATGGCAAGCCAAGTTTTCATGCACAACAAATTTTTCAAAATTTTTCATAATTTGAAAATAGTGGACTGTTACAGACTCCCCCCCTTAAAAGAATCTCGTCCTCGAGATTAAAGAACTAACCTCGGTCTCGAAGAGGTACGGGTACAACTCCTTCATCTCGGCTTCTTTCTCCCAGGTAGCTTCCCGCTCCGTGTGGTTGCTCCACAGCACTTTGCACATTGGAATGCTCGTCCTTCTGGTCCCCTTCGTTGCCCGGTCCAAGATCTTCACCGGGTGTTCTAGGTATTCCAGGGTCTCCTGCAGATCTAGCACATCTGCGGGGACTTGATCCTCCGGAACCCTCAAACATTTTCTCAACTGGGATACGTGAAACACCGGATGCACTCCTGCGAGTTCTTGCGGTAGCTTGAGCTGGTAAGCCAAACTGCCAATCCTCTTCTCTATCTGGTATGGGCCGACGAACCTCGGTGCAAGCTTCCCTTTCACATGAAACCTCTTCGTGCCTCTAAGTGGCGAAACCTTTAAGTAGACATAGTCCCCAACTTCAAAGGTTAGCTCCCGTCTTCTTTTGTCGGTGTAGCTCTTTTGTCTGGTCTGGGCTATCTTGAGGTTTTCCCGGATCTTGGCCACACTCTCTTCGGCTTGTTTAATTATATCGGGTCCAAAGATGATCCGTTCCCCGGTCTCAGACCACATCAGGGGTGTCCTGCACTTTCTTCCGTAGAGAGCCTCAAAAGGTGACATCTGCAAGCTCTCTTGATAGCTGTTGTTGTATGAGAACTCGGCGTAGGGTAAGCTCTTCTCCCAATCCGACCCGTAGGTCAACACGCAGGCCCTCAACAGATCTTCCAGAATCTGGTTCACTCTTTCCGTCTGCCCGTCAGTCTGCGGGTGATAAGCTGAGCTATACTTCAAATCAGTTCCCAGAGCTTGGTTCAAACTCTGCCAGAACCTAGACGTGAACTCTGACCCTCGGTCCGATACTATGCTCTTGGGTGCGCCATGCAGCTTTAGGATCCGATCTACATACAACTCTGCCAGTTGCTCTGTCCTGTGGTCTTCTTTAATGGGTATGAAGTGAGCTACCTTGGTCAACCGGTCAACAATGACCCAAATGGCGTTGTGGCCCCGCTGGGAGCGCGGCAACCCAACCACGAAGTCCATGCCAATTTCATCCCATTTCCACATAGGAATTTCCAGGGGCTGTAATAGTCCCGCTGGCCTTTGATGCTCGGCCTTGATCCTTTTGCAAGTGTCGCACCGGGCTACGTACGTGGCGACGTCCCCTCTCATGTTCTTCCACCAAAAACGGTCTCTCAGATCCTGATACATCTTCGTGCTGCCCGGGTGTATGGAATACCTTGAGTGGTGCGCTTCCCTCAGGATAGCTTCTCGAATATCCTGGTCCCGAGGTACGCAGATGCGATCCCCAAGCCACACTGTGCCTTCCTCATCTACCCGGTAGTCCGTCATTTTTCCCTCGGACTGGAGTTTCAGGATTTTCTTGATCTCAGGACACCTCTGCTGCGCTAGCTTGATTCGGTCCTCTAGATCATACTTCACCCTTAGCTCGTGGAGCTGGCCTTGTTCAACGATCTCCAGCTTCATCCTCGAAAGTTCTTCATACAGCCCAGGCTGGCTCTCCTTTACCATTGAGGTTGTTGCAATACACCTTGCGGCTTAGAGCGTCTGCCACCACATTGGCCTTGCCTGGGTGGTATTGTAGGTTCACATCGTAATCCTTTATCAACTCCAACCATCTACGCTGTCGCATGTTCAGCTCAGACTGAGTGAAGACATACTTCAGACTCTTATGGTCGGTGTAGATGTCGCACTTATTGCCAATCAGATAGTGTCTCCATATCTTCAGAGCATGGACTACCGCTGCTAGTTCCAGATCATGGGTAGGGTAGTTCTGCTCATGCTTCCTTAGCTGGCGGGAAGCGTATGCCACAACCTTGCCTCCTTGCATCAGCACGCATCCGAGTCCCTGTCTCGAGGCGTCACAGTAGATTACAAAGTCCTTCCGGATGTCCGGTAAGGTTAATACCGGGGTAGTGGTGAGGCGGCTCTTGAGTTCCTGGAAGCTGGCCTCACACTTCTCGGTCCACTCGAAAGGTGCATCTTTTCTGAGTAGCTCTGTCATGGGCTTAGCAATTTTTGAGAAGTTCTCGATAAACCTTCGGCAGTAGCCAGCCAAACCCAAGAAAACTCCTGACTTCCGAAACATTTTTCGGTTGCTGCCACCCTGACACTGCCTGAATCTTCTCGGGGTCCACAGCAACTCCCTCGGCGGTCAATACGTGGCCTAGAAAAGCCACCCTCTTCATCCAAAACTCACACTTGTTGAATTTGGCGTATAACTGATTCTGCCTCAGCTTCTCTAACACGATCCTCAGATGTTCCTCGTGTTCTTCCTCCGTCTCCGAGAAGATAAGAATGTCGTCGATGAAAACCACGACGAACTTGTCCAGTTCATCCATGAAGACCTTGTTCATCATGTTCATGAAGTAGGCAGGGGCATTGGTTAGACCAAAAGATACGACGGTGAACTCATAGAGGCCATACCTGGTGGTAAAGGCCGTCTTAGGGATATCTTCTGGCCTGATCTTCATTTGATAGTACCCTGACCGTAGGTCAATCTTGCTGAAGAACTTGGCCCTCCTTAGCTGATCCAGTAGGTCATCAATCCTTGGCAGAGGGTACTTGTTCTTGATGGTGACCGCATTGAGAGCGCGGTAATCAATACACATCCGCAGAGTACCATCCTTCTTCTTGACGAACAACACGGGCGATCCCCATGGCGAAACGCTCGGTCGGATGTAGCCCTTCTCCTGTAGTTCCTTCAGCTGCTTCTTCAGTTCTTCTAGTTCCACTGATGACATTCGGTACGGCTGCTGTGCGATAGGTGCCGTTCCTGGTATCAATTCAATCACGAATACCACGTCCCGATCCGGCGGAAGTCCTGGTAACTCCTCCGGGAAGACGTCTGGGAACTCACGCACTACTGGGACATCATCCACGGTCATCTCCACTTTTGGTTCATCTTCTTCATCGGCTCTCTCCAGCATCGGACACAACTGAGAGACTCGAGACGACTCAAGTGGTACCACTTCAACCTTCCCACCCTCTGGGTGAACCAGGGTGACAAGGCGGGGATCACAAGAGATTACGCCCTTATGAGCGGTCAACCAATCCATCCCAAGGATCACATCTATTCCATCGGACTTTAGAAACCGTCAGGTTGGCAAGAAACTCCTGACCTCCCAAAAGCATACGGACTCCCTTGCACACTAGGGTGCACCTCAAATCACCTAAGGGTGAGCTGGTGACTATAGGTCGTGCTCGCGGCTCAACGGGGAGAGACTGCTTGCCCACAAACTTGGTTGAAACAAAAGATCCAGTAGCTCCAGAGTCAAAAAGAACCAAAGCAGGTACATTGTCAACTAAAAACTCACCGATCACCACGTCGGGCGTGTCCCTGGCCTCCTCCTCTGTAAGGTGGTTGAGTCGGCCTCGGACCTCTGGAGTTGGTGCTCGTTGCTGGGGTAGGTGTGCTCCTGGTAGCTGATCCCGGAGCGCGTGCTGGTTGTAGCGGCTCCCTTCTTCTCAGGACACTCGAACGAGCGGTGTCCGGGCTTCCCACAGGCGTAGCAGGTGTAGGCAGGCTTCTGTGCTGGTGCCGGCCTGTTGAAACCTCCTCCTGGCGAAGCAGTGGTACCGTTGCCACGGTACTGGGGTTTGTAGAGCTGCTCCCACCAAAGCTGCGCCCGAACTGACGGGGCCCTGGTCGGAAACCTCCACCTCTCTGTGGGTAGCTGGGTGCAAACCTCTGGGTGGCCTGTCGCGGTTCTGGAACTCTGGCTTCCTCTTCTTGTTCCTGAGGCTGTCCTCCAGTGTCGAGCCTCTCTCGCTCGATAGCAATGCACGGTCGACCATGCTACGGAAACTCCTGTGCTCGGAAGTGACCAGTCCCTGGCGGATCCCACGGTGCAAGCCTCTCTTGAACCATAGCTGCTTCTGATCATCACTACGGGTCTCATCTGGGGCATACCTCATCATGCGCAGGAAGTGCTGCAGATACTCCTCAACACGAAGGTGCCTTGTGTCATAGTGCGGAACTCCTGTGCCTTCTGTAGCATCACCTCCTTCGGGATGTGGTGGTCCCGGAAAGCCTTGCAAAACTCATCCCAAGTGATGGGCAGCTGGGTTGGGGTGAGTCTCACAAAAGCTGTCCACCAGGCCTTAGCAGACCCGGTCATCTGGTGTGCGGCGATCGCTACACAAGCCTCATCATCGCAGTCAGTGAGATCCAGCTTTGACTCGATAACCCTCAGCCAGTCCTCTGCATCCAACGGATCGGTGGAATGGTCGAAGGTAGGTGCCTTGAGACGGATGAATCCCTCAATCTTCTTCTGCAAGTCCACAACTGGTGGGTGACGGTGACCCTGCTGTCCTGCTGTCCTTGGAAAACGGCAACCATGTCGGTCATCCGCTCCATCACACGAGTCTGTCTCTCCAAGATATCGGCCAGGTTGGGAGCCTGAGGTAACTGCTCCTGAACTGGCGGTACGTACCCCTGAGCTCCATTGCCTGCCGCGGGCTGCGGCGCAGGCTCAACCTCGATCTCCTCCTGGTCGTCCCTCTGCTCAGCGTTGACCACCGGTGGCGGGTCAACGGGCGCAGGCGCTGGGGCAGGTGCTGCGCACCAGGCACGGGCTGCGGTGCCCGACCCCGAGCACGCCTCATGCCTCGTCCCAAAGGCGCGGCTTCCTCCTGAGCGGCTTCCTCGAAGCGCGGAGCGAGCCTGTTGGATCTCCGGATTGACATCCTCTGCCACACAAGCGCGGGGTTGCAGACAAGAGAGGGTTTAAGGGGGTTAGCCTTACAGCCACACTAAGGGGGAGTATAACACAACAGGATTCATACAAGGAACAAAGTAGTTTGCCTAATATAAATTCTACAAACAGGGGGAACAACAAAGAAGCTCACAAGAACATCCATTAAGATCCAATCACAACAGACAATGCATACATCAAAGCGGTGTCTCCAGGCTACTCCTAAACCGAAGGACACACGCGAGCGACTCTACAACTGGTCACTTACAAAAGATGGGTCAACCACTACCCACAAGGACTTGACACTAAACATGACAGACTTGCCGGAATGGGTCTTCGGCTTACAAGATTATTCTAGGTATCTTACATCTCTACCTAGGTCCTGAACTCTACTGGTCGGTCTCCTGCTCCTCCTGAGCCCGCTGAGCGCACGCCCGGGCGTACTCCCCAAGGTGTACCTCTGACCCTGGTCCCCAGAAGTACCGAAGGAAAGGATCGTCACTGCGTGGCTTCTTGAGCGCAGGTGCTGGCTCCACCTCCTGCTGCTCTCCGTCCTTGTACTCCGCGAGGACCCATGCCTCTAGATCTCTTAGTCTGCGTGCCTCCTGTCGGGTGGTACTCAAGCTCCTCCTCAGTGCGAATCAGCTCGGTGTCCATCGTGTCTAGGTACCCCACGGTCTCACGTAGCTGGGTACTCCTGCGTCCGAGCTCCTGGATCCGCTCCTCCAGTTCCTCCTTCACCTTGTCGATCCTCGTCTGGTAAGTGACCCTCACTGCAATATCTATCGACATCAGCTGTCTGATTGCGTTAGCCTTCTGGTTGTTGAGATTCACCAGCCCTTGGAGCTCAGCTATCAGCTCCCGGATCTCCTGATCGGTGACCTCTCGGTAAGTCTGCAGCTTCTGGAAGGCCCTGTTCCTGGCGGCGAGAGCCCTCCTCTTCCGGCGAGTGAGGTCATCCAGGTGAATCTTGAAAGTCTTGTTCTGCTCCTCCATTTCCTCCTCTAGCTCATGCTGCCGAAGTGACCCTGCCATCACCTCCTCAACCAGTATCTTCTCTCCTTGGATAGCTGAAGGTTGTTCTGCATGAGCTCTGCCTTCTCCTTGGCTAGCTGATCCATCTTCTTCTTGAGCTCTTCCTTCTCCCTGCGTAGCATACCCACATCCTGATCCCTGCGGTGAAGCTCCCGGTCCATGGCATGGATGCAACGGGCGGCCACCCGAAGCTGCTCCTCTGGCTCTGCAAGGGCATCACGGTGGTAGCGACGCACATTCTCCGCTAGGTGCTTCTGTGTGAAAAGCGCCTGAGGGAGTAGCGGTAGGGGGGTGTCCTCAGCCTCTCACTGATCTCGGCGTGCACCCCATCTGACAGCCTCCCTTGCCGCTGTCTGGATGGCATTGGCTGTACCTTCCTCCTGAGCTCGTACGATGGTCCCCTTGAACTCTGGCACCATAGGATCTGCTCCGACTCTCACGGTCACGACAGCCTGACCCTCCTCATCTGACCCCTGAACCTTCCCCTGGTAGACAGCCTTGGTCTTCAGTCCCGCCCTCTCGATCATCTCGTCTAGCAGAGCTGGGAACCTCGGTAGCTGGCGGGGCTGATCTCAAACGGTCTCCACTCCTGGGGCTTCATCTGACAAGGTAGAGGTCAAGTCAGCGAGGGAAGAAGCAATTTTTCAAAACAAAGTCAAGGCGAGAAGTCAAATTTTTCAACATACAAGGTTTATATTATACAATAGAGCGTAGTCAAGAGTCCTATTACAAAGCGGCCAAACCTAAGGCTGCGGTCTAAGGTCAACCTCGGGCACTCTGGGTACCAACTGAACGGACCCGGATTTTCCAGACTGAAAAACATCCCGACTCCCTGGTCGAGAGCACTCCTTGTGGTAGTCCCCTGGATCAACTCGCTACCACGTACAGAATCCCGAGGAAACAGTAGAGATAGCAGTTTCCAAACTTCCTCTAAAGCGATCACCAGACTCCCTTAACTTAGTACTCGTTACCATTCCAACAAACGGTTGGTTCCAAACTTCCGATTAAACTCACAGACGCCTCGCAGGGTTCAAAACACATACGCCTACGCAGGGTACACAGCAAGTAAAAGACAGCTAAGCGCTAGAAGCTCCGGGGGTAGGCCACCATCTTCACGTCTCCTCCACAGGCAGGCTTGAGCGTCATCACTAGGACCGTCGCCTAGTCGTACCAGTTGTCGAAGTTGGAGTCGAACTCCGCTCCCATCTCCCAGATACTCACTCTCTGTTCCCAAGGAATGGAACAGGCACACGTCACCGACTGTATGCAGCTTTAAGTGGTACTACAAGCTAATGGTATACAAGATAAAGACAAGGAAATATGGCTTGGGGTTTCCTAAGCAAGCGGCAAGCTTTAAGTAGTAATACGTAATAATATACCTTCATCCCACCAATTCCCATATCGCTGTCCCGGGGCTAGTCCCATCATCACGACGGGTTCCCGGCGCAGGCATTCACCTCGACACACACCTTCATACTCTCGGCGATGCGCAGCTTCATTCCTGGCATCCTCAGAGGGATAAACCGGATCACAAGGCAGGGCGGAGCACAACCTTCCTCTCCCCGCTACCCTACGCCCTCACACATCTCACCATATAGGGTGAGAGAAAAGATATCCCAAAACAATGGCCGACCACACTGAAGAACACTGCGCTATCCATGACCAAGATCACGGCTACACGCATAGATCATAAACACTCTGCAGAGGTCTTGTACACCTGTACCCAACCGGGCTGCGACTGGTAGCGAGCCAGTCGAGACGCAGCCCACAACTAGTAAACCTCCTAGTAAGGAATGGCACCCCCTGGTCTCCCGGGTCTGGATGCCTCCGCCTAAGGGCATTGGGCCAAGGAAATGTGAAAGCATTACCACCAGAGCTGCCCATCGGCGGGTGTAAGGCACGGGCACCTCACCCTCACACATTACACAAACTGTGATCTCCGCCATTTGGGTGCCACCTAGCCAGGCTAGTCGTACCGGTCACATCTCAGGCAAGTGGCGTGTACGGTACAGTGAACAATGACAGTCAACAAGGTTTAAGTACCGGTACGGGAAGCAGTCTTCTTCCTCACCCTCTCAAGTAACTCCTACACCCTGGCTCCAAGTCATAAAACACTAGGGGGTCCAACCCCCCTAGGGTACCCTAGGGGGCCATCTCCCCTAGAGCCCACGAGATAACCCAAAGTCATCCCACCCCGATATAAGATCAGGTTGTTATTACCTCGCACCGGTAAGACCTAGTAAAGCGCTCAAAATCGCCATACACCCTTCCTCAGTTTATCAACACACATCACGCCCAAGAATATTACCACATATCCCGCACACAGCAAGCATCTCTCATCATCAGATAACATGTACGATATGATAAGCAATAGGAACAAGGCATACGATTGAATAAAACAGGCTATGCAAGGTTCAACAGCTCAATGCATTACACATGCAAGCAGCGTAATCTAGTAAGCCAATGCCTATATTGGTATTCAAAGAATGCAGTCGGGCGTGAACCTGGAGTAAGTGGTAGTCGTCCTCCTCGCGTATAGTCCTCCTCAGTCAGTGCTCCTCCGGCGGCGGCTCCTGATCGTAAATACGAATAAGTCTAGGGGCCTATTTGCGCAGAAAGAGCCAAATGGAAACCAAGAAAGACCCAAACTAACTCCAATTGCATTTTTAAAGTGTTACTCATGATTTTAGAAAATTATAGAAGTTGGTTTCCACATTTTTCTGAGTTAAATTGAATTAGTTATGAATTTTCTAAGTTTAAAGCATTTTTCTGAAATTATTAATTGTATTTTGGAAAAATGGAAAACCCAGGAAAACCACAGAGTGCCACGTGGCCTGCTGACGTCATCATGACGACATGCTGACGTCAGCACAGGGGCCACCGGTGATGACGTCAGCAGTGGGCCCCCTGCTGACTCATCGTTGACCGGTCAATGGTCAACGTCAAGGGTCAACGCTAGTGGGCCCCACATGACAGCGCGTGGGTCCAACGGTCCAGTGGGCCAGTCACGACTGGTGCCCCGCCCGCGGTTTTCAGTGCTGCGCGCGCGCGGCTCGGCCATGGGCCAAACCGGCCATGGGCCAGCAACGCCCAAACTGCGCGGCCCAGCACCAGCGCGGCCTGCCCAGGGATCCGCTGCGGCTGCGCAGCGATCCCGTGCGGCAGCGCGTGTGGCCCGCACTGCGCGGACGCGGGCGGCGCCGCGAGCGCGCCTGCCAGGCGTTCGATGGAATGCCGCAATGGCACGTTCGATACGACGCGCGAGCGACGCTCGACGCGTTCCCGAGTCCGAACGTCGTGTTCGTGTGTGCTCGTGCGCGTTTCGGTGCGCGAGCCAACCGCGCCGTGCACGAGTGCGTGCACGAGCGGTGGCGAGGCGCCGCGACGCGGCTCGGCGGCCGGGATGGCTTGCCGCGACGGCGAGCCCGTGGAGCGGCGACTGCGCACGCCCCACGGTCGCGTCCAAGCCCAAAAGGCCGCGGCTTTTAGGCTCCTGCAAGCGGCAACGAACGGCGGACAGAGAGGTAGGGGGAGTGTCGCTAGGGCGGCGGCGCGCTATGGTTTTGCTCACGGCAACCCGCCGGAGTGGGGCCAAGGCATGGCCGAGGCCGTGAGGGCTCCTAGGCTCGAAAAAAAGGCGTGCTGGGCGTCGCGGGAAGTGTCGAGGCTGTGGCGAGTCGAAAGGTGTAGGCGCGAGGTCGAGGGTACGGCTTGCAGTCGTCTTCCCCGTCTCCGGTGGCGGGCGTGGACGTGGTAGCGCGGGCTCGCTCGGTGTCCCCCTCCGTCCGCGAGGCTCGCCTTGGCCTCCAGCACGGCAAGGGCGCCTCCTTGCCGTGGCTCTGCTCCTTCCCCTCCTCCTCCTTCTCTTCCCCCTCTTCTTCTCTCCTCCCCCAACTCCGGTGGCGGCGGTGGAAGGGAAATCCCTAAATGGACGGCTAGGGTTTCAAATTGAGCGCGCCTAGGGCTTAAGTAGGGTAGTGGCTAGGGTTTTGAAGCGATTCCGGGGTGGTTGGTAGGGCGAGCGGCGGGGATTCTCGGCGTCCGCGCCGGTGGACACGCGGCGAGCATCGGTGGGTGTGGCGGCTAGGGTTTGAGGGGTAAAAGAGGGCTCACGGGGTGCGCGGGGTAGTTTTAGGGCGAGCGGGTGCGCTTCTAGAGGCTCTCCGGGGCGCGGCTGGCTGCGCGAAAGGCGCCGTTGGCGGCCGGGGTCATGCGATTTGCGTGACCCCGTCCGCGAGGTGGAGGTGAAGCATGAAACGGGTGGCGCCCAGCCACCGTCAAAGCGAGAGAAGACAAGCAGAGGGCAGCGCGCGACGGCGGGGGAGAAAAGATGGGCTGGTCAGGTGGGACCGAGAGACACGCGGCAGAAAGAGAGAGGAGAGAGAGCGCGGCGCGGCTCGGCTCGGCGCCGACAGGTGGGGCCACCTGTCAGCGAGAGCGGCGCGCGAGCGCGGCGTGGGAAGAACGGACGAGTGGGCTGGGCCGGCGCGCGAGCGAGAAGTGGGCGAGCGCGCGGAAGAGAAAAGAAAGAAGAGAGAGGAGAGAGAGAAGAGCGAAGTGGGCTGGGCCAAAACTAGGGTAGGCTGGTTTGGGTTAGGATTAGTTAGAGCCCAAGTTAGTTTTTTTAGGTTAGAATTTGAATTTAAATTCAAATTCAAAACCCCACACAAAGATCCAAATAAAACCAAAAGAAGATTCAAATGCCACTCTAGCATTAACAAGGTCCTTAGGCAAAAATACATTTTTCCTAGGAATTTTTGGGGAGAGAGAGAAGACATCCTTATGGCAAGCCAAGTTTTTCATGCACAACAAAATTTTCAAAAATTTTCATAATTTGAAAATAGTGGACTGTTACACCGACGGATGGCTTAGGGCCCC